>PVIH01014419.1:5268-53990 GCA_004025045.1 Sigmodon hispidus | reverse complement strand
GCCACACCCCAGCCCCTCCCTGGGGGATCCTAGGCAGGGTCTCTACCACTGAGCCACACCCCAGCTCTTCCCTGGGGGATCCTAGGCAGGGTCTGTACTCTTGAGCCACACCCCAGCCCCTCCCTGGGGGATCCTAGGCAGGGTCTGTACTCCTGAGCCACACCCCAGCCCCTCCCTGGGGGATCCTAGACAGGGTCTCTACTGCTGAGCCACACCCCAGCTCTTAGGCAGGGTCTCTACCACTGAGCCACATCCCAACTCCTCACGAGGGGATTCCAGGACAGTACTCCACACATTCCTGGCCAGGTGAATTTGTCTACTTTCCTGTTTTCCACAGTTCCAAAGATAATTTTTGAGTCTATGCCAAGCAAGTGACTAGATCTGGGCTTGTAGCACTGAAGGGGTCAACTCCAGGCGTGGCACTTGTTACCTAGTCTTTAATTTTTATTTAGTTATGATATTTCAAATCAAACTTTGAGAATGTGTCATACATACAGTGTATGCTGATAATAAGCAGCCCTGCACACCTCTTAACCCTCACAAACCCACCCCACCCCTACTCCTTCTTAACCTCATTTCCTTTTTAAAAACAAAATTACACCCCATTGAGTATACTTTGTGCCCCCTGCCATCTTGGAACTGAAGAACTTGGGTTGTGGAATGACTAGCAGACTGTGTCCCTGCAGGAACTATTCTTTCTACGCCTTGGACAACCAGAACCTAAGGCAACTCTGGGATTGGAGCAAACACAACCTCACCATCACTCAGGGCAAGCTCTTCTTCCACTACAACCCCAAACTCTGCCTGTCAGAAATCCACAAGATGGAAGAAGTTTCTGGAACTAAGGGGCGCCAGGAGAGGAACGACATTGCCCTGAAGACCAATGGGGACCAGGCATCCTGTAAGTCACTTTGTCTTTATGTTTCCTAGCCCCCAGGAAAGTGTCATTGTCCTTTGTTGACCTACAGCTTTCTGTAAAGGCAGGTGTGTATCCGTGTGCATATGTGTGCACATGTGCGTGTGTGCGTGTGTGCGTGTGTGCGTGGAGGACAGAGGACAGCCTCAGGTGTGCTTCCCTAGGCATTACTCACCCCTTTTCTTCTTCACTGGATAGGGTTTCTTGCTGGCTGGAGCTTACCAATAGGCTTTGTGGGCTGGTCAGAGAACCACAGGGATCAGGCTTTCCTACCTTTTCAGAGCTGGGGTTGTGCAGCACTATCTTAGACAGTTTCCTGTTGCTGTGAAGAGACATATAACCAAGACAATTCTTATAAAGGAAATCATTTAAATTGGGGCTGGCTTACTGTTTCCGAAGCTTAGTCCATTATCATCATGGTGGGGAGCATGGCAGCACCCAGGCAGACGTGGGGCTGGGAACTTACATCCTGATCTACACGAGAGAAGAGGATCTGGGCCTGGCATGGGCTAAAACCTCAAACCCCTTCTCCAACAAGGCTCCACCTCCTAATCCTTCCTAAATATTTACTTCCACAGGGGAGTGAGCATTTAAACCTATGAGCCTATGGGCCATTCTTACTTAAATCACCACATTCCCTTCCCTGGCCCCCATGGACTTGTAGCCATGTCATGATGCAAATTGTATTCAGTCTAGCTTCAAAAGACCCTATAGTGTTCCACAGTCTCAACACTTTAAAAATCCAAAGTCTCGTCTGAGACTCAGTTACGTTTACTGTAACCCCTGTAGAATCAAAAAGTGAATCAGCATATAGTGGCAGAGGATATTATTACCAGTCCAAAAGGGAAGACAACATAGTGAGGAAAATACTGGACCAACGCAAGACTGAAGCCCAGCTGGGCAAACTCCAAATTCTATATTAAATGGCTCTCCCTTTCCAGCTTTGTTGAATGCGTCACACTTTTCTCTCTTGGTCAGCTCTCCTTGGCAGATATATTATGGCTCTAGCAACTTCAGCATTTTGGGGTGTCCAATGCCATCCACACGTTCTGGCCTTCATTCAGGGATACCTGTGTCCCTGACTGGGACCAAGCACTTAATCGGATGAGCCTTGGGCAGCCATTTTCATCCAAACCCCCACAATCGTGATTGCTGGTTTCTTTCCCTTCTGTTTAAATGAGTGTTCTGGGGACAGAACTCGGGTCCTCAGCCTTATAAAGAGGGCAATGACCAGGTAAAGTGTTTTTCCAGCCCATTAGAGGCAGGTTTCATGTATCTCATCTGAGTCAGTTGCATGAAGTATTGAGTCTGATGCCACATAAACATAAAGCTAATGCTGAGGTGTCAGGCTGGTGAAATCTGTGCAGTAGTATCTACCACCTGGGAAGCAATGACAAGATGAAGTTTGAGTCTAAAGGGATATCTTGGTTCTGTGCTCTGACCAAAAGCATCTTAGAGAAGAAAGTGTATTTTATTTTACATTCCTAATGTTAGTTCCGCACATGAGAGCAAGTACACACTAACAAGGCCACACACTAGAGTTTATTTAAGAGAAGAGTCCCAGGTGGGTAAAGAAACAGAGAAGCGAGAAAGAAGTCAGGGGACAGAGAAGAAAAGGACCGGAGCGCATGCTCACAGTTGCTTTTAAGGGAAGGGGCGTGCACAGGTATGCGTCATGGGTCCAGGGAGGTGCTTCCAGGTCCAGGGAGGTGCTTCATGGTATGCTATGCATCATGGGTCCAGGGAGGTGCTTCCGTGCCTGCGCAGTGCCTGCAGGGTTTACGTAGCCACGCCCAGGGCGTACCTCCATGCAAGGTGCATCCCACATGAGCCAGGAATCCTTACACCTAAGGCACAGTCCATCATTCAGGGAAGTCAAGGCAAGAACTGAAGCAGGGACCAGAGAAGGGTGCTGGTTATTGTCTGCCAGCTTTCTTATATATGCCAGAATCACCTACCTAGGGACAGCTCTGCTCACTGTGGGCTGGGCCCTTGTACAAGAGTGCTTCACAGACATGAGCACAGGCCAAGCCAACAGGCCAATGTGATGGAGGAAGTTCTTCAGTTGAGGCTCCCTCTTCCCAGGTGTGTCAGGCTGACAAAAGATTAGTCATCACACCTGCACCTTCGTGAGCCCACAATGAGCTAAAAATGGCTGACTAGATGTCCCATTTGCCTTGGCATGGATCATCCACGATTCAGTTGAGTGTCATATTTAAGAGTCTTCAACTCTTAATTGATCTACTGACTTCTCACCTTTCAACCGCAACAAGACCAGTCCTCTGTTGATGTGGATGAGACCCATGTGAAGCAATAGCAGATTATAGACACCCCTCCCCGTTAATTGTCAACATGACACAATCTAGAATCACCTGAAAAGATAATCGTACTTGAGGAATTTTGTCCAGATCAGGTTGGCCTGTAGGCATGTCTGTGGACCATTTTCTTGATTGGCAAATTGGTTATTTTGGTGGTTTCTTGATGGCCTGGAGGTCATCACATTGTCTTTGCTGGCTTGGGGTCCCTTTGGACTGTTCACTGAAGTAAGAGCTATTTCATGAACTGGATTTTGAACAACATGAGGGTAGAGAAAGCTAGCTGAGTGTAAGCAGCAAGTAGGCATTACCCATGCTAAGGTCTGTAGATGATGAGGCATGACTAACGGCCTGAGTTCCTACCTAGTCCCTGAAATGATAGATTCTGACTGGAATTGAAGCCAAACAACTTTTCCTCCCCTAAGTTGTTTTTTGACACAGTATTGTTTCACAAAATGAAACTATGACTTCCCCACCCATCTAATCCCTCCCCAAGAGGTAGGAGGCCAAAAATTTTGCTCTAAAATAAATTATTCAATACTCCAATTGCCTGATTTTTTTTTCCTTTTGAACTTTTCTAGGTGAAAATGAGTTACTTAAATTTTCTTTCATTCGGACATCTTTTGACAAGATCTTGCTGAGGTGGGAGCCCTACTGGCCCCCTGACTTCCGAGACCTCCTGGGATTCATGCTCTTCTACAAAGAGGCGTAAGTAAAAGGAGGTGGACTGTTCATTCTGCTCCTTGTTGCAGGGACAGACGAAGCCCTTAAGGAAGGGTTTGTCTCGCCTCACAGATTTTGTAGTGGGGATGTCATACAGCAGAGCATGAAACAGCTTGGTACACTGCAGTCAGTAAGTGGAGAGATGAACTGGCACTCAATTCAAGATCTCCTTTAAATTAGATACTATTTTAAGTGTATGCTTTCAGTTTTCATATAGTTATGTAATGTGTTTTGATCATTTCCATCTACCACTCTCTCCCTATAGCATCCTCTAGTGTGTCCACCCCATTTCCCTCCCAACTTCATGCTCTCTCTGTTATTGCTGGCAACCCCGTGAATCTGGTTAGTGTTGCTCATATGTGCATATCCATGTAGCCATCGACCATAGCACGAGCAACCTACCAGTGTCCATGTTCCCAAAGGGGATGACTTAGATCCCTTAGCAGCTACACACTTAACTCCTGCTAAGAGAGGACCTTGGAGGCCTCCACCATCTATGCTGGAATGTTGACTGGCTTGATCTGGTGTAGGCAACCACAGCTGGTCTGAGTTGATGGTGCAGCAGCCATGCCATGTCCAGAAGTCAGCTCTTCTCCCCATCATCCTTTTCATTCAGACTAGAGATGCACCTGTTTCCATTTTCTCCTGAGTTCAGAACTGCAAGTATGAAAAGGTTCACTTCTGGGGGCTTGAGAGGAGGCTCAGCAGTTCAGGTGCTCACTGCTCTTCCACAGGACCCCAGTTTGGTCTCCAGCTTCCAAGTCTGGCCTCTCACAACCACCTTTTGCCAGTGATCCAGTGTGCTCTTCTGGCCCCTGAAGGCACAACATACAGTTACACCCAATCAGATACACATTCATGCTTTCAGAAAGCTATGAATTGTGGAATTTACCTGAAATCCCAGTTCTGTGGAGGCAGAAATGGGCAGATCTTTGGAGGTTTATGTCTAGCTAGCCTACCTAAGGTGAATTTCAGGCTACATAATTGATCATTTCAGGCCAGAAATTTTGAGAATTTCTTTCTCAAAATACAAGGTAGGAATCAAGTGTGAATGCCATTAATCCCAACATTGAAGAGACAAGAGGGCAGCCAGGACTAGAATCTTTCTCAACAAATAGAAAAAAACAGGGTAGATGGCACTGGATAGTATTCTTCAGGTCCATGCACATACACTCAAGTGAACAGTTACAAACTCATACATGTGTGTGCACACGCATACACACATGCACACACACCCAGACACACACACACAAACAAACAAAACAAAACAAACAGAAGGGAGTCTGCACCTTGTAATTCTCCAGAGTCTCCACCCCACTTAGTACTGAGATCGACATTTACACAGTGGTAACCTACCTCTCCCTCTTATTTCTCAAAAGCCCTTATCAGAATGTGACGGAGTTTGATGGGCAGGATGCTTGTGGCTCCAACAGCTGGACGGTGGTAGATATTGACCCACCCCAGAGGTCCAATGACCCCAAGTCTCAGACCCCAAGCCACCCTGGGTGGCTAATGCGGGGTCTCAAGCCCTGGACTCAATATGCTATCTTTGTCAAGACCTTGGTTACCTTCTCTGATGAACGCCGGACCTACGGAGCCAAAAGTGACATCATCTATGTGCAGACAGATGCCACCAGTAAGTGTGTCCTGTGAATATGGATTTGGTGTTGAACTGACTTTCTCGCCTTGGTTAGGTGACTTAGTGATGTCCTGTGACAGGCTTTCTCCTGTGGTTGGCTTTTGGAGGACCTAAGGGTTAAGGCTTATATTTTCAGAGAATAACATAGTAGCCATGAACTACCTCAGAGTTCAAGAGTTCACTCTCGGGCAGGGAAGATGAATTAGTGGGCAAGATTATGTGCTGTTCCCATTACCTACATTGAAAGCTGAATGTGACCATGTTCACACCTCAGAGCCCCGGGCCTCAGCAGTGGCCATATGCATGTTTGTACCCTCAGAGCACTGTAACTCAGGGGCAGGAACAGGAGATCACTAGGATTTGATGGCTCCCAGTCTAGCTTCAGTTCTAGTGAAGACAGTAAGGTAGGCAGGAATAGAACTGGATGCTGGACTTCCTCCTCTGGCCTCAGCACATGCACAAACACTACATACCTAACACATACATGCACACATCCCACATATAACACATACTTCACATATGACACATATGAATATTATATATATAAAACACACAGACTACAATTACACAAACACTACACATAACACGATAGCACACACATTGCATGTATCACACACATGCATGCGCATACCACATGATACACAAACATACTACGTATAATACTCATACAGAAACCATGAGTAACACACGTATGTGCGTACCCACCACATATAACATGCTCGCGAACCACATATATGTACATATACACTAACATGTATTTAACACACAAGTGTATGCATATATACACATGACACACACCACATACATGCACATATATATACATATACACATACACACATATAGCATACACATGTACATACATCATGCCTCCTTGAACTCAGAGCATCTGTGATTACCTGCATAAGATTGTCTTCAACATCTGTCATGGGGAGGGGAGAGGCTGAGCATGGTGTTCACACCTTTAATCCAGCCCTTGGGAGGCAGAGGTAGATGGATCTCTGTGAGTTCAAGCCCAGCCTGGTCTAAGTAGTGACTTCTTGGCCATCCAGGGCTACACAGCAAGACCCATCTTTGAGGAAGCTAATTCAATCAGTATATCATTAGTTAATTAAAAATGAGAGTTAGATCTGGTTATACACACCCATAGTTTTATTACTTGGGATACTGAGGCAAGAGAATTACTGTGTGTTTGAGGCTAGCCTGGGCTACATATCAAGACCTTATGGCAACCTCAGATCAACAATATAGTAATAGTGAAATATTTGGGAGAGAGAGGCAGGTGGTAGAGAGACAGGGCCATCTCTATATATTTGAAACCAACCTGAACTATGTAAGATCCAAAACATACATACAAACAAACAACAAACTCCCAGAAAATAACAACAAAAGAAACTTCTGTCACAGTATATTGCTTTAATTCTATTTTCTTATTGCTGTTGTTGTTTTCTATTAGTTATAAATTAAGTGCTATCATAGGTATGTACATATGGCAAAACTGATGATTCAGTGCTGTATGTAGCTTCAGATATCCACTGCAGTTATAAAACGTGTCACATAGATAAGGGGAGTACTGCATGTTTTTTTTCTCTCCGTCATGAAAACTTTGAAATGCAGAAAGAGTACCTTTGTGTGAGCGTCGCCCAGCTTCCATGTGGTGTACATGTTGTCTCCCCCTCCTTAGTTTATTTTCCTCTTTCTTCATGGCTATAGTGTCTCATGACAACTTAGTGAGTCTTCTGTCAGGATTAACTCCTCTTCTTAGCGTAGTACTTCGCACGCAGGAATAATTGCATTTCTCCCAAGGAAGGGAGGCTGCCTGGCAATGTCTAGAGACATTTTTACTGGTCACAGCTGAGAAGAGGAATGACTGACAAAGACTTGTCTGCCTCAAATGTCAGTGTGCAGAGAGTCAGCAACTCCCTCATGAAGCGCGGAATCCATTGTTCAAGCTGCTTTACCGTCTATGCTCTCATCTTGTATCTGCATCAAGTTTAGTTTCCAGAAACTTCTATCTTGACCTTTGTATACTTTTGGCTTTTGCCTTGAGAGCTCCATGTTCTCCCTCTGATTCGCTCAGCCTCCAACATTCTATGTGTGTGTGCATGCATGGTTGCATGTGGGCGTTATCTATGAATTTGTATTTGCCAGAGATTGACAGTGGTGTCTTCCCCGGTTGTTTTCTACCTTATATATTGTGGCAGGCTCTCTCAAGAAATAACTCCAGAGGTTGCTGGTCCTCCGTCTCTGGCTGCTGGGTTTGTAGGTTATGTGGGTGCTGAGATCTAAACCATCCTCATGCTTCTATGGCCAGTGCTTTACCCGTCAAGCTATCTCCCTAGCCTCAGGTACCACTGCTTTTCAGAGGGTGTGTCTAGGGTGTGTTTTGAAGGATGTTGCATGACAGCTGAATAACATCGTATGAGGTAATGTGGTTTGGTTGTTAGCTTTCCTAGCTTGTGTTAAGTCCCCAAAACAATATAAACCAGGTATGGTGGTGTATGTGTCTCATGCCAGCATGCAGGAACTAGGTAGGAGGACCAGAAGTTGAAGCACATCCTTGGCTATCTTACCAAGTTTGAGGCTAGCCTGGGCTATATGAGAGCCTGTTTCACAACCAACCAACCAACCAACCACCCACCCATCAAGAAAATAGATACAGTTCGATGCTTTCAAATGCTTTTAGGGACTGATTTGATTTCGTGGCCATGTTGACCAAAAATCATCTATTTCCTGGTTTCTTTTTTGACCCCAGGAACATATTTCTAGCACCCACAGCAGCAAAAGAGCCATAGGCAGTGGAGTCAGTGACTCATGATGGGCACATAATCCATAGAGTGAATGGATAATCATTCCTGCCTAGCTAGGCAAGCATTTAACTGTGCCCACTTTTGAATGAATTTAAGTAGCTCTAGCAAACAACTATGGTTTCGGTTGGGCCACTCCCCCTGCTTATGTACACTCAACAACTTACGTACTCTCCCTCACGGTAACTTGTTTCTTTTCTCCTTTGCAGATCCTTCTGTCCCCTTGGACCCCATATCGGTTTCTAATTCCTCATCTCAGATTATCTTAAAGTGGAAGCCCCCCTCTGACCCCAACGGCAACATCACCCACTACCTGGTCTACTGGGAGAGGCAGGCGGAGGACAGTGAGCTGTTTGAGTTGGATTATTGTCTCAAAGGTGAGCACAGGCAGCTGTCATGGGTTAGGGGGACACACGTCTCTTTTCCTGTTTCCTAGGGTGCCTGTACCTGTATATTCACATGCACACATGCTTACACACACATGCTCATACTCCATTCTACTTGTGTGTCTAGGTTTGTGTTTCCTGTTTCCTAGGATGCCTGTACCTGTATATTCACATGCACACATGCTTACACACACATGCTTATACTCCATTCTACTTGTGTGTCTAGGTTTGTGTGTGCATGTGTGTGTAGAGATCAGAGAACAACTTTGGGTGTATTTCCAAGAATGCTGTATATCTTGTTTTAAATTTTTTTTTGCTTGGTTTTAGAGACAGGGTCTCACAAAGACCACAGTGAACCTAAACTCACTGTTTAGCTGAGGAAGACACTGGATTTCTTGCTCCTCCTTGAGGCTACAGGGCTATATCACCATGCCTAGGTTTGAATTAAATAAATGGAAATTGTTTGGAGAATCTGTGAAATGGATATGGTTACTATTATTTCTAAAAGCTTTAGAACCCATGCTGAGCTCTAGCCTATTCTTTAGGAGTTTGGATACTTGTCAATTTGATGCTTTCCTGAGATTCATGACCAAATGTCTCCTTGTATAGAATTATCTTTATTTTCATTTAATAAATAGATTCTCACTTTGAGTTAATCATTTTTTAAGGTAGATTGGAATTGCTGGTCAGTGGTTGCTCAGTGGGCTCAGTCTTTGCATACTGAAAACTCAATACTCTATTATGGGCACAGGAGCTTAGCTCCAGCTCTCAGGAGCTCTCACTTAACTACATATGGAGTCCTAGGCTTGCCTGGGCTAAATGAGATTTTCAACTTTGAAATAGTCACACAAAACAAGTCAACAACAAAATGAGAAATACTATGGTGAAATAAGAGACTGGTAATCTTGGTTGGTATTGTGTGTCCTGTTGGGGTGAAGGAGTTACCTGAGCACGACATGAAAAACAGGCATTTCAATTGTAGCAGGTCCTGGCAGTCACCCCCAGATCCAAGTCCCACAGTGTCTTATCTGGCCATTATAACCCTTATATCCCCTCAAACATTCTCTTCATAGCTCTACCACCCAGCCAAAAGCTACCACCTGACTGGATGATTAAACATCTCTCCATCCGATCCCACTTGGACTTTTACATGTGTGGCTTGAGTAAATAAGATGTGGGAAAGTATGAAATCTGAGATGATATTCAAGTCCCAGATAACCCTCTAATATTTCCCCACAAACTATGAGCTCTGGAACACCTTTTTTTATGTTATTATTATTTTTCCAGATAAGGTTTTATTCTGTATCTAAGGCTTATCTATCTGGAACTCATAATGTGCTTAATTCAAACTCAAGGCTGCACACCAACACCACACCTCCCCAGAAAGCTACCTCCCCAGCCCATGTTTTCTTTGAATTAAAAATACTTTCATTTATTTATTTACCTAGTCTCTGTGTGTGTGGGGGCATACATGTACCAGGGCAAATGTGTGGAGGTCAAGGGCAGCTTACAGGAGTCTGTTGTAGGGATTAAACTCAAGTGTCAGGCATGGGTAGGCTCCTTTACCTGCTCAGTCATCTTCCTACCCTCTCTATTTTTAAGATATCAGTACTGTGCATCAAATCCAGGGCTTCATGAACACTAGGCAAGTGCTCTACCACAGAGCTACAGTCCACCTCTTAACTTGTGGATTCTTTTTTTTTTTTTTATTTGAGACAGAATATTCACTAACCTTGGGTAAGCAGGCTAATCTGGCTAATAAGTGACTCTTAAGAATCCCCCTTTCTCTATCTCCCCAACACTGGGATTACAAATATGCCCCACTAAAACCAGCTTTTTACATGGTTCTGGGGATCAAACCCAGGTCCCTCTGTGAGCCATCTTCCCAAGTGCACACACACATTTTAAACATTGCACATGGGCCCACGCTCACCATCTCCCCAGTGCACACATACATTTTAGATATCGCACATGGGTCTACACACACCATCTCTCCAGTGCACACACACATTTTAGATATCGCACATGGGTCTACACACACCATCTCTCCAGTGCACACACACATTTTAGACAATTCACACAGACCCACATTTACAATATCCCCAATGTTAACATACATTTTTTAGACATTGCACATGGATTCACACTGTGGAGGCTGCTGAAAATCCAATACAGCACTGTGTGATGAGCACTTTCCCAGAGTTTCCAAAGCTCTGAGTTCAGTTTCCAAGCCTGTAAAACAAACAAGGTCTAGATATCATGGTGAAACACACTCAGTGCTTCATTCAGCCATTAGCCACACAGCGCATAAATGCTGTGGGACTATGCTCTTATACACTGTAAAGCCAGGCAGTGGTAGTACATGCTGTTAGTCCCAGCACTTGAGAGTCAGAGGCAGGAGGGTCTCTGAGTTCAAGGCCAGCCTGGTCCACAAAGCAAGTTCTAGGACAGCAGGGCTACACAGAGAAACTGCCTCAAAACAACAAACAACATCCCCCCAAACAAAACAAACAAACAAAAGGCTAGAGAGATGGCTCTGCCCTTTGATATTCCAGACTATTTTATTAAATATATCACCACACATAGACATTTATAAAATATGTAAAAAGCAAATCTGAGTACTGAATTTCTTCACCATTTCCCCATTTTGGAAATATTCAAAATGTTTTCATCACTGGTTGTAGAGGCTGAGGTGTGTGTGTGTAACAAGCACAGTGGAAAATCGGAGTGGACGGGGTTATATCAACTGTCCTGGAGTTGCCTTACATGATCACTATATTGTATATTTCAAAATAGCTAAAAGCGGGTTATCAAAAAAGAACCCTGGGGGCTGGGCAGCAAGATGTCTCAGTGGATGGATGGAGATGTTTGCTGCCAAGTCTGATGACCTGAGTCTGGCTGGTCCCTAGGACTTACATGGTGCAAAAAGAGAACTCACTGCCAGAAGTTATTATCTGACCCCTGCCTTCTCTGTCTGTCTGTCTGTCTGTCTGTCTGTCTGTCTGTCTGTCTGTCGGTCTGTCTGTCGGTCTTTCTATCTCTCTCTCTCTCCCTTTTTTTTCTCTCTCCCATTAACATGTGCACATGTGCACACACACACAAACACACACAATTTATTAAAACAAAACACCACAAACCGCCATCATATCAAAGTAGGTAAAAGTTTGCTGTTCATTTAGTTGTTGCTTCTGTCTTTGATTCATTTTTATCTAGCAGTATCCTTAGCCTATGACCTTGGAGCAGCAGGCCAAGGGGATTGCTGGAGAGGTGTGCCTGAGGTCTGTGCTTTGATCCACCCCTGGCCTGGTGTCTGGTTTTGGATAAGTCATGCAGCAAGTAGTCTGTCTCCTTTTGTGGAAAAGGGGCGGAGGACAGATGACTCCTGGGAACAGTCCCAGCTCTAAGATCATGTGCTATATGCATGCCTGTGACTTCATGCCTGCCTGGGCCAGAATCACCAACTTGATTTATCTCCTTGCATACTTTATATAACTTGAGAGCAAGTCCAGTCCTGGGCTCAGCTCTGACCTGTTGGCTCTGCTTTTGAGTATACAAAACTCCCCACTATCCATGCTTCCAGCAATGCCCAAACTATACTTTGTTCTTTAAAAAAAAAAAAAAAAAAAAAAAAAAAAAAAAAAAAAAAAAAAAAAAAAAAAAAAAAAAAAAAAAAAAAAAAAAAAAAAAAAAAAAAAAAAAAAAAAAAAAAAACTAACTTAAAAAGAGTTTGATTTTGTTTTTGTTATTTTTAAACATGGTTTCAAGTGACCCAGATTAGCCTCAAGCTCACAGTATATGTAGGGATGGATGACCCTGATCATCTTGTCTCCACACTGGACTACTATGATGACAGATGCCCTCTACTGTGCTAGAATAACCTCAGCAAATTTCCATTCTGTAAATGGGAAGTTGGGGCTACAGGGGTTGACGATATAGCCTGGCTGGTAGAGGGCTTCCTGGCATGCAGGAAACCCTGTGTTCCATTTCCAGCACACATAGACCCAGTGTGGTGGCACAGGCCTGTAACTGTAGCATTTGGGAGTTGGAGGCAGGAAGATTGGGTGTTGAGTGTAATCCTTACCTACATAGCAAGTTTGAGCATTCAGAGCTATGCAGGACCCTATCTTAGAACAAACATAAAACCACTTTAAATCTGTGAGTATAATAGGACTGTTTAAAAGTGGTTTGATACTTGGTCATCACAGAATTAGTGTGTGTGTGTGTGTGTGTGTGTGTGTGTGTGAGTGAGAGAGAGAGAGAGAGAGAGAGAGAGAGAGAGAATGCACACACATTCTTCTAATGTGTTTGTAGTCTGACTGAGCCATCTCTCCAGTGTTCACATACACATTTTTAAACATTACACCCAGATCCACGCTCTGCTGGAGTCATACACAAGGCTGTGTTTGAGGCTGATGTTGGATGTCTTGCCCTGTGGCTTTACATCTTGTTTTTTGAGGCTGAGTCTATCACTGAACTCATTAATCACCTGTTTGGCTAGAGTGGCTGCCCATCCAGTTTCAGGGATCCTCCTGTCTCTACTTTCTTAGTCCTGGGGAGTAAGATGTGTGTTATTATATCTGTTTTTATATGTGGGTGCTGGGGATTGAACTTAGGTCTTCATGCTTGTATAGCAGTCACTCTACCCATGGAGCCATCTCACCAGCTCACAAGAGCTTATTCTCATGGGGATGCCTGTCTGTAGTCAGATTTATGTGGATGAAGTTAGAGTGTGGAAGCTAGTTTAGGGGGAAATGGGAAGTCAGTGTTGAATGAGGACAGGGCTTCAGTTTGGTAAGATGAGAAAGTTCTGAAAATGGGTAGAAGCAATGATTGTGCCACACTGTAAGCAGACAGTGCCACTAACTATATACAGCACATGGTTTCAATTGTAACATTTTATGTTTATTTAATCATTGTTTCAATAGTTCATACACTAAGGGACCAGTAGTAGTAGCTTTCTGTTAGTGCCACCAGTTGATTTTCTTAGAATTGTGGTAAATCTGGGGTTAAGGAAAAGATGCCAGATGAAATGTTTGCTGTGCAAACACAAGAGCTTGAGGTTGAATCCAACACCAGTGCAGAAAAGGCTGCATGTGATGGCATGCATCTGTAGCCATCACACTGGAGAGGCAGAGAAAGGCAGATCCCTGGAGTGTGTTGGCCAGACAGCCTAGCAGGTCATGAGGTCCAAGTTTAGTGAGAGACTCTGCCCTAGTAAGTAAGATGGAGGACTGGCAGATGCATCAGTGTATAAAGGTGTGTGGTGCTCAGCCTTACAGACTACCTTTAACCCCTGAATCCACAGGGTGGAGGTAGAAAATAGATTTGTGAGAGTTGTCATCTGGTCTCCATATGTGCACCCTGGCTTGTTCACCTCCTCCAGAAAATTAATTTAGTAATAATAATAATAAAAAGATGAAATGACTGTAGAAGACAGTTGATATCAACCTCTGACATCTGTATTCACTCACATGGGTGAGAGTACACAGGTGCAGATACTCAAACACACAGAATGCATACTCATAGCAACTCCAGTTATAATACTGTAATCTGACCCATTGGGAGGGTGAGGAAGCAAGAATGAGAGTCCAGCCCAATCTAGGGAGCAGAGTGAGTTCAGTGCCAGACATAATGAAGCCCTGTCTCAGAAAGTGAGAAGAGGTCTGGAGACATGACTTGTGATAGAGGGCTTGCCTAGAACCCCAATGCAGGGCTGTGGCTGTGGCTGTGGCTGTGGCTAAGGAATGATGGCCAAGGTAGACCTCTGCCCTCAATATGTGTGTGTCTAAAACTCTGCGACTTGAACCTAGACTCTATTCTGGTCTTCTGCCTTTCTCACCATGCACTGTCTCTGTGTATGTATGTGTGGAGGGTTCTTTCTGTCAGGTGTATGTATGTTTACGTGTATATACATATGGTGTGTGGGTACGGGTGTGTGTGTGTGTGTGCATTCTGGGAAAGATTTGAGTCCTCCACTCTGCCTCTCCCTAGGGCTGAAGCTTCCCTCACGGACCTGGTCCCCGCCCTTTGAATCTGACGATTCTCAGAAGCACAATCAAAGTGAGTATGATGAATCGTCCAGTGAATGCTGTTCGTGCCCCAAGACTGACTCTCAGATCCTGAAGGAGCTGGAGGAGTCTTCATTCAGGAAGACCTTCGAGGATTACCTGCATAACGTGGTCTTTGTCCCCAGGTCAGAACTTGTCATGGCTGGCTTGCTTTGTCTGTCAGCTTGCTGTCGGAGAGGGTGCCGTTACTCAGGGAATGAGGGGAAGTGAGCTGCAGAGACTGTGTATGTGGGAGGGGATTGGAGCCTAAGCTCAATCCTGTGTTTGTGGTTGGACGGGGAAATAATTTTGTTGTTGGCCCAGTTGAGATGATGGCCCAGTTAGGAAAGTATTTGTTTTAAAAGCACAAGGACTGAGTTTTGTCCCCAGAACCCACATAAAGAGCCAGATGTGTGCTTATATTCTCAGCACTGGGGAGGCAGAGACAGGGAAATTCCTGTCTTACTGCCAGACAGGCTGGTCTAACTAGGAACATCTGGGCCAACAAGAGCCTGTCCCAAACAACAAAATGGGCAGCATCTGAGGAAGTACAGCTAAGGCTCTCCTCTGTCCTCACATGCACACCTAGCTGCTCACATGTGCATTTTCACACACATGTTTACACACAAATACACCTAAGGCTTACATGTGTGGGTTATATGTATGTACCTACATATAAATGTCGTCATGTGTACACACGCATGTGTGCCTCTGGGTAATGTGCAAACACACACACATATACACAAATACACCTGTGGGTTGCAAGTTTATTCTTTTTCTTGTGCCTGGTTTGAGCTGAAAATAGCAGCAGACATGCTTGGATCTAGGGCTCATCCCATGTATATGTCTTACAGAGTTATATAGCTGTTGATAGCAGGGACTCTGGAAGCTGCCTGTCTGGGCTCTGCACTCTTATATGTACTGGTCTGAGCAAGTTACCATACTGCTGTGTGCGCAGCCTTCTCATCTGCGCAATGGACACAACACAATTGACCTTTGGTGTTTCCAGTGGATTGGTTCCAGGATCCTGAGCTTACCCCACACATTCTCAAGTCTCTAATATAAATATCATAATATCTGCACAGAACCGCCTCACACCTTCCCACATTAAATCGTCCTTAAATCACTTATAACATCTTCAGACAGTGCATATACTATATAAATAATCATTACACTATATTGTGTAACATGGACACCACAACAAGAAAAAAGCCTGTATGTTTTCACTGTGACATAACTTTCTAGAGTCATTCTTTCACAGTTCTATATGTGCATACTTGTATCTTGATCGTATTGACCCTCCCTCAGCTTCCCCTTACACTCCCATCGACATGTCTGCCTCCTTCATGTTGTCTCCTTCTTCCTTCTCTTCATTTTGTGGCTCACCGATCACAGTTAGTGCTGCCTGCTGGAGTGCTGAGTGACCCTGGCTTGTGCAGGTCTTGTTCAGCTAACCATGGCTACGTTGAGTTCAATGGTGCAGTGCCCATGTCATCATGTCCAGAAGACAGCGTTCACAGCACTCTCCCATCCTGTGGCTCTGTGCTCTTCCCACTTTCTCCTGTGCACATTTCATTCCCTGAGCCGTCACGGTAGTGAGGTTGATGCCGATGTCCCACTTAGGGCTGGGCATGCAGCAGTCGCTTCCTCTCAGCACTTTGATTAGCTGTGAGTCTCCGCCATGTATAAAAAGAAGCCTCTCCAATCAGGGTTGAGAACAGCATTGATCTATGTACATAAGCATAAATACTTTGAGGGTAGTTTGACAACATGTTAATTTAGCAAAACAACAGTGATAGGTTCCCCAATTAGGGCTTATGACTTCCTGAACCATGATGTTTGACCAGGTTTACACATGAATTCCCTCCTGTGGAGTAGGCCTCAAATTTCTGAGAGTAGCTGGCTATCTCTTGTAATGCTCATGCCACTGTTGCATTAATGAGCACATCTTGCCTGAAAGGTCTACAAGCTGTTTTGATCCATAGATGGTTGAACCCAAGAATGTAGGTCTCATGGATTCCCTGGGCTCATTGTAGTTGTTCCTTGTATTTTAAGATTGTCTGCCTGAATGACTCACATAGGGCCTCTCAATCATGACATTTAATACTTGGATCCAAGCCATTCTTTGTGGTGAGACCCATCTTGGGCACTAGGGTACTGACCAACATTTTTGGTTCCTAACTGCTCAATTCTAGTAAGTGCTTCTTATCCCAGATATGACAGCCAGAGATGCTTCCAGAAACTTCCAGATGATTCCAAGAACATGAGCTTGGAATGTGCCTGTTGCTGAGCTTTTTTGTATTTTTCCATCTTTGTCTCCTTCCCTCAAATTCTTCATTAGATTTCTCCCCTGCTTACCCATTTCCCAAATTAAATGGAATTTTCCATTTCCAGAGCACATCAAAACTTTACGAAGTCCATGTTGGGAATGAACAAAGTTCTGATGTGTTGTGTTCTATACCTACTGGTACTTTCCATAAGTATTTTTGTCTCCAGAACCATTATGTAAATTTTTTCTTTCTTTTTATATCTTTTGCCATAACTGACTCCAAAATGCTGGGCAGAGAGATGGTTTAGTCAGTAAAGTGCTTGCTGTGCTGCTGTGAGGATCTGACTTACATCCCTAGAGCTCATGTTACAGGAACAAAGTGTGGTAGCACTTGCCAGTAATCTCATGGCTAAGAGTACCAGTATCTCATAGCATAGGGTCCTTAGAGCTTGATTGGCTAGCCATCTCAGCCAACTGTTCAAATTCTAGACTATTGAGTCTCTGTCCTAGAAAATGAGCAGCATGTGAGGAATGTCCTTTGGCCTTCACACACACAGAGATACACACATAGATAGACATACATGTACATATACATGTACATCATACATATAGTCACACTTTAAATGGTAAAGACTTAAATGATACTGGACTTGGGGAAATGGCTGAGTTGCTTATGGCTATGTGTAGTCATATTTGACATTCTTGGGAATAGCAGCAGGTAAGTCATTTCCTCTCACTTTTTATTCTCATAAATAAAGTGCTGGATTCCCAACACTTCGGGAAATGTATAGGGTTGTCATCCCCCCACCCCCCAGCTCCCTACACACTGACCAGTTATGGGCAGGTCTTGTATTCGTCTCCTTTCTGTTACAACAGTGAAATACCCGAGCCTGGACACATTATGAAGGAAAAAGATTGAACTAGCTCACAGTTTTGTTTCTGGGCAGCTTTGGTGATATATCAAAGGTGATGGTATCAGAGTGGGAGGGGCATCATATTAAGAGACAGGAAGCTGCAAAGACTAGAGATAGACAGTAGTGAGCTTCTGTTGTTCCCCTTCTCCCCTGCTACTCTCTCTCTCATGACACTCCAAGGACCAAGTCTCCAGTGGGTGAACCTTGGAAAACAGTCAGACCACATCCCAAATGTAAAGTACTCTTTTAGGAGGGTGTACTGCTTCAAGAGTGTCAGAGTCAAATAGTCCCTTGGTTGAAATTCTGTCTGTCCTCAAAGTGATGAATTTTGTTTTCACAGAAAAACCTCTTCGGGCAATGGTGCCGAGGACACTAGGTATGACTCAGCTGTGGGACATCCACATGGCCCTTGTAGCTGTTCAGTCAGTATGGGGGGCTTCTAAGTCCAAAACCAGGGATTTCTAGGGCTTTTATTTATTGATTTATTTATTTATTTTTGCATGTGATAAACTGCAGCTCTTGAGACTGGATGCTTCACAAATTCTCCAATTAATTGCCTTCACGGGGAAATGGAATCTGGGCATGAATGTGGGGGAAATTTTTAACTAACACACTCTTCCTAAAATATGCGATCAAGGGTGGGTTCTTCCCCTGTGGGTCATTTTCCCTCCATGCATTTTCCCACTAAATACCTGTCTACAGGTAGCTGGGTTTGTACACAGAACCATGCCTGGGCTTGGTGTTCCAGCTTCAGGTGTTAGGCAATTCTACTGTGTATTAGACCCAATCTCAGCAATCCTAATGAGAATTGCTCTGAGTTTCTAGACAACACACTATGACGAATAAAGGTAACTGATCAAAGGAATGCAATGTTGCCGAATTTCAGCAGGAGACAGAGGAACCATTTCTCTTCAGTCTTGGGGTGGCCATTGAGGGGAAATGCAAGCAGACAGGGAGAGAAGATGTTGTTAGCTCTTGTTGGGACAAGAGGAAGAAAGGAGATACAGGTAGGGCTGCTTTGAAGGATTTTAAACAATATATATTTTACTTTATTGACCCACTGAATCCAATCAGTGCTATGCAAGTGTGAACAGGAGTGGGGCCTTTCGTTGATGTATGTGCAACCCACCACTGGTCACAACCCCAAGGGAAAATGACTCTCATTCCTCAGCAGCCATTAGCTGCCAATAACTCCTCAGATAGGGGTGGCCCTCCTCCCCCAGGGTTGGAATTTTTAACTGACTTGATCTTGTGTAAGTGACCACAGCTGCTGTGGGTTTGTGAGCACAATGGCCATGTCGTGTTCAGAGGACAGTGTTCCCCAGTGATTGTCTCTTGGACTTAGGGTTGGGGCTGATGATGTCCCAGCTAGTGCTGAGCACTTTGAACAATAGCAAGTCTGCTTTAACTCACTGCAATGAGAAGCTTCTCTGACCAAGGTTGAGGGCAGCACACACCAATGGAAGATGTAAACATCAGCACTTAAAAGGCCTTTGACAACATGGCTATTCAGAAAAGCAGCTTCACTAGGCTTTCCCCTGTGATGGCTTCTCTAGCTGAGGGTTTGACCTAATTCACAGTACCAGGCAAGAATTCCTAGCACTGTCTGTCTATCTGCCTGCCTGTCTATCCATTTATTTATTTCCAGGCTAGATCTGACCTCTAGTGGCCTATTGGAATATAATCTGGTTGTAGTGATGGTCTAGAATTTTGTGGCCCACACTCTAACATAGATTTCTCATCTTATCTCCAATTGATATTTGGAACTAGATTACTCAGTGATATAAGGAGCATTCTGGGCATGGTAGGATGTTGAGCATCCCTGAACTCTCCCCACTCCACAGCAGGAAACCCTCAGCCTTCCAGAGTAGTGATGAAGGTGTTCTCTGGTTGAGATCACTGGTTTAGTGTGAAATTGCTAGATAATGTTTCTGAATGGAGTACAGGGCTCAGTGGATATTCTTTATCAAGAGTCATTCATTAACACCGTGGCTTTAAATTTAATATAATGTTTCTTTAAGGATGTGCTTATTTTTATTTTAATGTGGGTGGATATTTTGCCCATATGTATGTCTGCACCATGTACATGCCTGGTGCCAGCAGATGCCAGAAGAGGGCATCAGAGTCTCTGGAACTGGAGATTTGGACATTTGTGAGCTGCCATGCAGATGCTGGGAACTGAACTACTGAACTGTCTCTGCAAGAGCAGTCAGTGCTCTTAAGCACTGAGTCATCTCTCAAGACCCCCTTTTTTTTTAATATAGCATTCTTTTGGGATGCAAGTATACCTTAGAGATCTTGTGGCTAAAGCATTAAAGACAGTATAGCATTTAAGTAAGGCACACAAAAGTTTTGATTTTCTAGTGCATATGAAAATTATGTTCAGGGTGGAGAGATGGTTCAGTGGCTAAGAGCACTTAATTGAAGACAATCAGGGTTCAAGTCCCAGCATCCATATTGGTTCACAATCACCAGTAACTACAGATCCAGGGGATCTGTTGCTTTATTTCAGCCTCTGTAGGCAGTGTTCAAACATGTATGCTTCCCATTAAAACAATATAAAAATAAATCTTTAAAAATTATGTTAAAATTAAAAATAATTAAAAAGTTATGTTCACACTGTACTGCAGTCAGTGTGCATTTGCAGATATCCTTTTAAGAAACCTTTAATTATCTGTTAGATATATTTAAAATACTTGATTGAGCTGAGGGCTTCAGTGCATTGGTAGATTGCCTGTGTAGCATGTGCCAGGCCTTGAGTTCAAACTTCAGTACCCTAAGAATAAAATAAAAATAAAGGAAAAATAGGAGTTCAATATCTGATCCTGCAAAAAATTATTTGCCAGATGGTGGTGGTACATGCCT
This sequence comes from Sigmodon hispidus, assembly GCA_004025045.1. Classification (NCBI taxonomy): domain Eukaryota; kingdom Metazoa; phylum Chordata; class Mammalia; order Rodentia; family Cricetidae; genus Sigmodon; species Sigmodon hispidus. The sequence continues at coordinate 33,112 of PVIH01014419.1, read as the reverse complement.
TTAACCCCAGCACTTGAGAGGCAGAAGCAGGCAACTTTCTTGAGTTAGAGGCCTGACTGGCTTATAGAATGAGTTCTAGGAGAGCCAGGGCTACACAGAGAAGCCATGTCTCAAAAAGCCAAAATAAATAATTACATAAAGTAATAATAGGTTCAGTCTCTCTCACTGCAGAAATGAATAATATGAGAAATATAGGAATAGCTGAACCCATAGCACAGCAAAAATAAAATAAAACAGTGTGAAGGGCTCAGTATCCAGCACTGCAAAATTAAAACACATTAAAAAGGCTCAATACCCAATGCTGCAAAAGTAAATTTTAATTCCCAGCACTACAAAAACAAAATAAAAACACAGCCCTTTCCTTTTTACTAGGAAATGTCAGCATGCAGCCTATAGACTTTCTCAGAGAAAGCTTCTATAGATTTTCAATTTTAAAAACCTCAAGGGTTGAAGAGATAGCTCAGTGTTTAAGAGTGCCACAAAAGAAAATTACCTATGTACATAAAATAATAATCATAACAGTAAACACTAAAAATAAAAGTCTTTAATAAAACAAGTATACTCTTTGCCCTTTGGCATGTTTGATGAGTCCACATCGTCTTTAGATGTTCAGATATGAATTCCCCCGTGTTAGTTGCAAGGCATGAGTATCGTGGTCATTTTTGTTAAGTTCATTTGTGACTGTACAGAAATGGTCTCAGTCCACTAGAATAGATCTAAGGCTTTTAATGAAGAATATTTTCTTTTTTACTTAAGAAGTCCATTGTACAGAATGAAGGATGAAAGGGTAATGTCTCTAGACTTTACTCTGTGGCTTTAGATCCAATTATCTTAAGTGAGGTGCGGAGATAGAAGAGTTACTACAAGTTCAAGGCCAGCCTGGGCTACATCTCCTGTCCTGTGATGCTCTCTGGGCTTTGTGGGGAGAGTATAAATGTTCCAGTGAGGGCTGAGCACACCAGTATTTGGTGCCATATTTTTAATCTCTCAGACTGAAAAATTTGGGGTTGGGGGAGGAAACCCTAGCGTTTAACCCTTAGCTTGCAAATATTATTCCAAAGTCCAGTGTCACAATTGAATCAGAGTCGTTTTAACCTGGCAATAGTTTCTTCGAAGATCTACTTTGGGAAATAGTAAAACAGACAATAATCAAAACTATAGTGAGAAAAGAATAGAAATGTTCTCTTTTTTACAATTTTAGATCAAACCTAAGGTCTTATGCAAGTTAAGCATGCACTGCATCATTGAGCTGTACCTAGGTGATTCTCTTATTTGAAAAATAGAAAAATAGTTAAGCAAAAGACAGATCATATATTAACTGATATTTTAGAGCCAACAAATTTTCAGCAAGGGCATATGCTGGGACTGGAGAGATAGCTTTTCCCAGGATGAGCCCCCACCCATTATGCAGTCCCAGGTTGTGAGCCCTAGATATATAACATACATGTACCTACTAGCAACACTAAATGAACTCCATAAGATATATATGTGTGTGTATATATACATTCATATTTATATAATCTATGTATGTGTCAATAATAATTGGCAAAGGTTATATGTATGTATATATACAATATGTGTGTGTCAATAATAATTAGAGAAGAAAAGGTCTTGAGAGGGAGTGGGTGTCATGGTGGGAGTTGGTGGAAACAATGTAAGTACAGTACTCATATATGAAATTCTCAGAAAATATATATATTTAAAAGTGCACATACCCCATTTTATTACCAAGAATAGATGCTTCATCTCTGAAGTTCCACAGTGCCCTCCATGCACAATATATGTCTGAATGACAATGTGAAGCCTGGAATGATGGACCAGTTAGTGCAATGCTTGCCTAGAAAGCATGAGGAACTGAGTTTAAAAAAAAAAAAAAAAAAAGCCTAGAGGCTGGAGAGGTGGCTCAGTGATTAAAATGCTCACTGCCCTTGCAGAGAATCTGAGTTCAGTTTTCAGCATCCACACCAAGTGTCTCACATGTGTCTGTCTGTTCTGCGGCATCTGATGACCTTCTGACCTCTGAGGGTGTCTGCACTTACATGCATATATCTCACACATATACGGATACTTAAAAATCAAAACAAATCTTCAGAAAGGACCAGCTTGGTGAATCATGATTGTAATCCCGGGGCCGGGGATGTAAAGCTAGGTGGTTCCCTTGGTCTTGATGACCAGTCAGCCTGGCCTATTCAGTGAGTTCCAGGCCAGTGAGAGTCACTGGTTAAAAGAAAAGCAAAAGGTGGACAGCTTGAGGAACACCACTCTGGCCTCCTTGTGAAGCTGCACACATGAACATCCACATGCATATGCACACGAACATTACACATCTATTATGTGGGACTGGAGACTGTCCCCTTGACGATCTCCCTTCCAATAGCTGCAACCTTACATACTTTCCAAATCTTAGCAACTCTGCCCCCGATGGCCCATTCTTCAGAAAATTGGAAACCTTCAATCAAGCATGTTGAGGAGATCTTGGGTGTGGCCCTGGAGCCAAGAACACTCAGAGTGGGTATGCCTTCATAGTCAGTGTCTCTGATAAGGGCATCTATGTGGAAATTAATCTGTGTCCTCTGCACTTCTCCACTTTTTAATTAATTTCTTAATTAATAAATAAATTAATTAATTTAATTAATTTAATTTCTCCATCGTCATTTTAAGATGATGATGTCGTGACACCCTCCCCCCACATGCTCTCTTCCTACAGGCCATCTCGAAAGCGAAGATCCCTTGAAGAGGTGGGGAATGTGACAGCTACCATGCCTACACTTCCAGATTTTCCCAACGTCTCCTCCACAATTGTGCCCACGAGTCAGGAGGAACACAGGCCATTTGAGAAAGTAGTGAACAAGGAGTCACTTGTCATCTCTGGCCTGAGACACTTCACTGGCTACCGCATTGAGCTGCAAGCATGCAACCAAGATGCCCCAGATGAGAGGTGCAGTGTGGCTGCTTATGTCAGTGCCCGGACCATGCCTGAAGGTGGGCTTGCTTTCCTCTGGGCTTACACTTTACAAGGTTGGCTACAGAAAATCCCTCCTCCACTACACAGTGTAGACATGTTCTTAAAAGTGTCTCATTTATTGTCTTTGTTCTAAGATGGAACTCATCCCTTGTTACTTAGGTTGGCTTGAGGACTCCTCCTGCCTATTCTGCAGTTTCCATCATGTCTATTGTTGTGATAAAAGTCCTCTGACAAAGCGAATTAAAGGAATTAAAGGAGAAAGGATTTATTTTAGCTTATAGTTCAAGGCACTATGGCTGGGAAGTCAGTGCAGAAGGAGCATGGAATAGCTGATTCCATCACATGCACAGTCACAAGAGAACAGCAAGTGCACGCTCAGCCCCTTTCTCCATTTATACAGTATGCATCCTGGAGAGGAATGGTGCCACCCAAAGTGGGCCTTTCTGACTCACTTAACACAGTCAGGATTACCCTCATCCCCACAGGCAAGCTCAGATTCCTATCTCTAACTTCTAGATTCTGTCAGGTTGGCAACTAACACTAAACATCACACATCATATCTTAATCTTTTCTCTCTGTGTTTTCATGTGTGTGCCTGTATATGTTGAAGCCAAAAATCAACCTTGGGCATCTTTTTTCAGGTGCCATCCACTTTGGGTTTTTGAGGCAGGATTTCTCATGCGCCTGGTACTTGATTTGGTCTGGGTAGCTGGCCAGTGAGTTTCAGGGATCTGCCTGTCTCTATCTTTCCAGCACTGGGATTACCAGAACACTATTTTCCAGCTCTTCATGTAGATTCTGAGGATTGAACTTGGGCTTTATTGACTGAGCTTTTTCTTATTCCATGAGTTTTTTATTATTTATTGCTAAAGAAAAAAAGACATGGGAAAATTATATAGCCAGCTCCAACTAGATATCTTAGCTGTTGGGTGGCAGGGCTGGAATTTGATTCAAGAATCAATATCTGAGCCTTTCATTGCTTCTCATAGCTAAGGCAGATGACATCGTTGGCCCTGTGACCCATGAAATCTTTGAGAACAATGTTGTGCACTTAATGTGGCAAGAGCCAAAGGAACCCAATGGTCTGATTGTGCTGTATGAAGTGAGCTACCGGCGATATGGCGATGAGGTAAGGATTCCAGATCTTGAAGTTGTATGGTGCTATTCTAGGGGAGATATGATCAAATAGGGACCGATGACAGACCAAAGTAAGGTTGCAGCCAAAGTCCAACTTGGTGAACCACTGACTTTTTAATGAGGTTATTTACAATGGTATGGCTGAGGGCTTACTTATAGGCATGGGGATAACTCAAAGACAGATGCATCACCAAAACCCACCACCCAGCCTGGATGATAACTCATGAAAGCTGGAACCCTGGAGTTCTCTGTAGGACTTTGCAGGGAGCTTTCCTAGTTAGAGTCTCCTTGCCTCAGCAACAATGCCTATATTAGCTTAGGGAAAGTGAGTCCTTGTAAATCCCAGAGACTTCCTGAGACTTGTGAGTTGTTGATTTCCTGAGCCTTACAGAGCCTCCCTTTAGAATTTTCTGAGTCTTAAGGAACTTCCTTCCAGACTGGAATGTTTTAGTTTGTTAGAAGTTGCTATACAATACTGGGTAGGAACTTTCTAAGTTTTATTACTTAAATTTTACTTAAAAATTTTAAAATGTAAATTTATTGTTTATGAAGGGGTAGGGAAGCATGGGCTATGTCATAGCCTGCTCTGCTTGAGGTCAGAGGACAGTTTTTGATAGCTTACTCCTTCCATTGTGTGGGTCCCAGGTATTGAACTCAAGCCCTTTACTTCCTGAGTCACCTCTCATCATATTTGTCGGTGGATTTTCAGCTGTGTCCTTCCAGCTGCTTGATCGGATGCTTACATTTGGGTCCTTTATCACAGGATGAGGCTCATTTTACTTTAGAGAGATTCATCTCAGTCTGGAAATGCATCACTTAAAACTTTGTAATGTGACTCTCTGCCACGTAAGATGCTGGGATTTGATGTGAGTGTGCAAAGATAGTAAGAATCCAGTAGAAATTAAGTCTTATCCAAGCTAGCTGAGGGCCCAGGTGATACTCAGTGATGTCACAGCTGCCTCTAAGCTGCAGGGAGCCCACGGAGTACTCACCTTTCACAAGGTGCTGCTGGTCTGAACCAGGTACTTGTTTGTGCGGCAAGCCCATTACTAAGACATCTCTCTAGGCCTAGAGTCCTCACGTTTTGGGGGACATGCTGGGTTCTGTAGTCAAAATTCAGCCAGTTTTATAGATTTGCAAACACAGCAGCATATTCATATGTGTTTTGACTCTGGTGGGAATGTCTTACTATATACTATAAATATACTTTATAAATAAAAAACTGTTTGGCCTATGTCGAGCATCATAGCAGTCGGCAGAGACATTAAAGCCTAAATAAAAGGAGAAGGCAAGATTAAAACAGACTCAATCCAGCCACCAAAAAATAAATAAATAAAAATACAAAACCCAGATGAGCCCCAGGCTGGGCCATGTGACCAAATAAATTAATAAAAATAAGTTAGACTAAAATAAAAAAATAACTAACAATATGCCTAAGACATGGACCAAACAAAATAAAATTAATATAAACATCTAGGTCTTTTTGGGGGAGAAAAGCAGCCGCAAACAAGTCTGGGCCACTGGCCCAAATAAGACCAAAAACCTCATACAACACTGTATTCATAAGTTGCATTCTCTGTCCCTGGTGTCTTCCTCCCCATAGCCTTTGGAATGAGAATTAATAATAGCTAAATAGTTATGATTGCACTATAATTTATCTTTAGACATACTTAACTGACCCATTGTACTCTGAAGGCAACATGGATCCTTTGTGTGCCAATAAAACTTTATAAAAACTTCATGGAACTCTGAAAGTTCTAATAACAAATAATAAATCTCATAAATAGATAGGGATCTTCTGGGGACCCTTTCCTCCTGGGACTGCATCTCTTATTGGCACCCAAAGATGGCAAACTCAGTACCTGCAGGGCGAATCTGCACCTGGTTTGTCTTTTTGTTTCTTTCTTTCTCTCTCTCTCTTTCTTTCTTTCTGTCCTTCTTCCTTTTTTTCTTTTGATGTATTTTTATGTATGTATACTGTGTGTGTGTGTGTGTGTGTGTGTGTGTGTGTGTGTGTGTATCTGTGTGAATATATGCCTCCTGTGTGCAGGCACCTGGTTCCCCTGGATCTGTACTTGAAGGTGGCTGTAAGCCTCCCAACATGGTATTGAAACCCAAACCTAGAGTAACAAGTGCTCTAAACTCTCATCTCTCCAGTCCCAGCTTCTCTACTTTTGATACAGTCTTCCTGCTCATTTTTTATGTGTTCTCTCTCTCTCTCTCTCTCTCTCTCTCTCTCTCTCTCTCTCTCTCTCTCTCTCTCTCTTTCTCTCTCTCTCTCTGTATAATGTGCTCTCTATGTATGCATCTATCTATACATATGGTATGTACCTGTGTGTCTTGTGTGTCTCTGTGCGTGTATGTCTATGTGATGTGTGTTTATGGAGAGAACACTTGGCTCCAGATTGTCCCATTACATTCTTTCCTTGCTCTACCCATGGAGGTATCTGTGGTGATGATTATCTAGCCTTAGAGATGGGTCTCCCCTTGTGCCTTCAGCAGCTACCATGTAATTACTGTAGTTACTTATCTGTCTTTTTTCTGCTTGATGACTCATTCATTTGGGAAGAACCTTAGATCTGAGTTCTTCATCCACTTTCTGCCACTTAGCCTGGTTCATTGATTTTCTCTTTATTAATGTCACCTGATGAGCACAGCAGCTCTTACATTTTCTTTCTATTCTGGACCTTCCACCATTCCAGTCCTTGCTTGAGTGATGGAACTATTTGTAAGTTTTGGAATTTTGGGTCTAGTGATCACAGGCTTGACAAAGTTAGTTCCCAGGGATCCTGGCCTCACTCCTAATGAGCCCCAGGATTATCTCTAACTGAATGCTCATCGGGGTTGTATGTCCCTAATTTGTTTACAACCTATCCTAATAGATCTTCAGAAGAATGCCAGCTCCTCCTTTTCCTCTTCTTCCTCTTTTTCTTTTGAGACAAGGCTGGTCTTAAACTCCTTATGTAGCCAATGTAGGCAAGGATGTTCTTGAACTTCTGCACTTCTGGCCTCTATTGTCCTATGCTGGCTGACAGGCATGTGCACTAACCTGATTATGTGGTGCTGAGAGAGAACCCAGGGCATCATGCATGCTAGGCCAGCCCTCTGAAACCACAGCCCCATTGTACCTTCCCAACTACAGTGAGGGGCTGGGGACCTGGCCAGGTAGGAGAACTGGCCTCCACCTGTGAGCTACATGAGACCCTGTCTCAAGACAGCAAAAGCAATATCCCCACCCTGCCCATAAATAAAAACTGAAAAGAAGCAAATGAATCCTCAGAGCCTCTGATAGGTTAGACTCTTGCCTTCCTGTTCTCTCTCTGCTTTACCTGAGTGGGAGCCTAACTATGGTGTCCCCCCACCAGGGACAAATGTGCCCAGATGTGCAAAACTCAACTAGCCACCTTCTCTTTTCTTCCAGGAGCTGCACCTCTGTGTCTCCCGGAAGCATTTTGCCCTGGAGCGGGGCTGCAGGCTGCGAGGGCTTTCCCCAGGAAATTACAGTGTTCGAGTCCGGGCTACCTCTCTGGCAGGCAATGGGTCCTGGACAGAACCCACCTATTTTTACGTGACCGATTATTGTAAGTCTCCATAGCAATCTCATGTGGTTGGATCTATGCTTGATGCTGTAGGAATGGTAGAACATTTTAGAGAATGGCCCTGAGGGAAGGAAGCGATAGGTGCTTTAATTTTGGGTCTACCAGAAACTTTAATGTGACCAGCTCTACATGTTTGCCAATACTTTCTACCAGCAATAGACATCCACATAACAATCTGGGCATACCCATGCACAAATGTAACCCCAACTTGGGAAGATGGAGACAGGCAGATCCCTGGGGCTCACTGGCCAGTCAGTCCAGCCAACCACTGAGATCTGTGTTCCCTGAGAGACCTTGCCTCAGAAAATAAGATGAAGATCAAGGAGGGGTGAATCAGAGAGTTTGAAGGGAGGAAAGGGAGTGGAAATGGTGTGATCATATTATCACCTTCAAAAGAAAGAAATAGCAGAAGGAATGACTCAGTAGTAGGGAGGCAGAGACAGGCAGAGTTCCAGGTCAGCCCGCACTACACAGTGAGTTTTCAGCTAGTGAGGGCTGCATCCTAAGATCTGGTCTCCAGAGAACAAACAAGAGAAACATCAGCAACAACAAAAAGATGGGACATGATAGAGACCTCTGGGCCTCCAACAGTACACACACCCACACCCTGATATTAATAATAAAGCATATACATTAAAGTCATAAAGCACCGGGGGCGTATGATTAAGATACATTATACACATGTAAAAATTTTTAATTTTTCAGAGAACACTACGTCTTGATCTAGCCTCCCTTCTCTTAAGAAGAGAGGAGGCAGGAACGCAAAACTTGTAACCAGATCGCTTTCATTTCCCAAGTTTCATTCAGTCACCAGCATTTACAGATATATCCTGTGAGGGAGGAGTCAGCATGTGCAGGAGACAGTTTTGCTGTCAATTCACAGAGAAGCTCAGAGTGTAGTTTCTCAGGCAGAGCTGGTGACAGAAGTCATAATGACCAATAGCCTAGACTTGGAGCTGGGAGATGGCTCAGTCAGTAAGGTGCTTGAATTGATCAGTAAGCCCCAGGGATCTGCTGTCTGTGCCTCCCAGTACTCCGAATACAAGTACATAACACCATGCCCAGGTTTTTCACGTGGCTTTAGGTAGGACGCTAACTCAGGTCCTCATACTTACAGTAGAAGCACTCTATTGACTGAGCCGGGTCCCACTACTTTCCCCCGCTTCAACTTCATGTGCTTTTTATAAAAACAGACGAAAACACTGAGTCCACTTAGTGTCTCTGTGTGGCATCATATGTAGGGCCATCTGCTGAAATAGAGTAGCTTCTTATTGACCATGTCCCTGAAGAAAACAGGCTCTTTCTCTCCTAGCAGCCATAACTCGCCATGGCTCCCACATACTGTGGGCTCATGTATACAGTGGCCCTGTCTTACCTGGAACTATCCTAAGGTTTTGCTTTCTGGCCCGGGGTGGTCTTGAATTCATAATCCTCCTGCCTTAGTCTCCATCTCAACACCGGGTGCTGAGATAACATCAGCCAGTTTTCAATGTGTCAGTTTTGCTATCAATACATTTTGATGCTAAACGTGTACCTTCTTACTCTTGCAGTAGACGTCCCATCAAATATTGCGAAAATTATCATCGGGCCCCTCATCTTTGTTTTCCTGTTCAGTGTTGTGATTGGAAGTATTTATCTATTTCTGAGAAAGAGGTAAGCAAGGTGGTGTGCTGGCAAATGGCTAACGAATGATTCATTTGGGGAAACAAATAATGGCATAAATAGTGAATCAGACAGAGGTGAGTCTCTTATATTTTACTCACATGGATGTGCTACATGCGATCCTTAGTAATAAGTTTACTCTATATAATACTATAATATACTCTTTATTACAAATTCTCTCTAGTTCACTGATTCTCCCTGCATGCTTACATTGATATATTTTTACCCAGAGCTTAATATCTGTAGCCAACCTAGAGGAAGCATAATTCAAACATACTTTAGTTAGCTTCCCGGTATGGTAATAGAAAAACCTCGACAGAAAACAGCTTTGTGGAGGAAAAGCTTTGTCTTGCAGCTCCAGGGGGGATCCAGTCCACTGTGACAGGGAGGACCAGTGCTTCACAATACATCTGAACCCAGGAAGTAGAGAGAGAACAAGAAATGGGTCTGGGCTGGCAAGCTTTATAACCTGTCCTCAGTGACACACTTCCCCATCAAGGTTCCACCCCCTAAAAGTTCTATAACCTTCTAAAATAGCACCACAGAGGGGCCAGCTGTTCACACATTTCATGTTTGACCATTTCATAGTCAAACCACAATGAAGCATAAACACTGGCTTTTTTGTTTTGATACATATATATCACTATACTTCCTTACATATACCTTCCCTTGCTCAATACCCATCCTAACTGGTTCCTGTCCTCCCCCCCCAAATCACACACACACACACACACACACACACACACACACACACACACACACACGCAAGCACATATAATTTACATATATAGGAAAGAAATTTTACACCGGTTTGTCTTTGTCCCCCACTATCCTCACGTCCAACCCTCTCTCCCCCTTTGTGCCTCTTCCTCTTTCCTCCTGGTCCCTGGTCCCTGTCTACTGTTTTGTTATTTGTATCTATCTTTGTATTTCTGAGTCTGGATTATGTTGTTTAACCTGGTGACATCCAGTTCTGTCTTTGCTCTGTTTTTCTCAGGCAGTCTCTTGCCATAGAGCCAGGGTTAGCCTCGAACTTGTGATCATTCTGCCTCAGTTTCCCAAAGATTACAGGTTTGTGCCACCCTACCTACAGGTACGCATTAGATTCATTTCCCCCTTTCATTAAAGAGTAAGACAAAAATTAAGTGAGACATACACATTTGAAAACTACAAGCCATACCTTTGCCAAATCGGGTAATTTTAAAATGGACAGATCAATTTTTTGTATCATCATTGCAAAACCGAGAAACATAAATTCAGTCTGCTGTATTGTTCATGATTCCTCTCAGTTGCTGTGATTACACATTGACCAAAACAGCCTTGGGAAGTGTTGTAGGAAGTTTCCCAGCCCATTTGGGGCCAGAGGCTTGTGCCTGGCCCGCGCGGTGGCTTTTGTCCCCCAAAGAAATGAATCACATGCTTATATCCTTTATACTGTTTGGCCTATGTCTTATACACATTACTAGCTAGCTCTTTCATCTTAAATCAACCCATTTCTATTAATCTTCCCGCCACGTGGCCCAGCCCGTGACTCACCTGTTTCTTACATGTCTGTCTTCTTCGGGGGTCGGATGGAGACTGGCTAACTCCACCCTCCTTCTGCTTGTCTCTTCCTCTGATACTCCACCCACTTCTACAGTGCTCTACATAGGCCAAATCAGTTACTTTATTTACAGCATACAGAGAACATTCCCACCACAGGGAAAAGAAGGTTTGTTTTAGTTTACACATACAGGTCCCAGTCAGGGCAGGAACTTAAGTAGGAACTTGAAGCAGAAACCCTGGAGGAAGGTTGGCTGTTTGATGGGTTCCTGCTCAGTTTGCTTTCTCATACATCCTAGGACATCTGCAGAGGGATGATGCCATCCATAGTGGGCTGGGCCCTCCTGTATCATTTCTTAACAAACATTCCCTCTTAGACATGTCCACAGATGCACCTGAAATAGGCAGTCCCTCAACTGAGGCCTCTCCTCATAGGTGATTCTAGACTGTCAGGTTGACAATGAAGGCTAACCTGGACACTAATTAACATTTTTGTCTCTCACTTTCTCTAAGTTGGACAAAATGTAGGACAATGAATCCATTCATGATTTGTAGTGTCCAGAATACCATGGGATACTGAAGCTTGAGTGTCTCTCTTTTCTTCCAGGCAGCCAGATGGGCCAGTGGGGCCATTGTATGCATCTTCAAACCCTGAGTACCTCAGTGCCAGTGATGGTGAGCACCACTTCCTTTTTTGTGGGATGCCAGAACCCTGCCCTTGGTTTCCTTTGCCACATATTAAGTCAGATCTGAGGGTTGGCTAGCATCAGAGGGAGGAATGCTGAGAGAAGCCTCCTTGAGTGCTAAGCTTGCCCATATGCCCTTGCTGCAGAGACTCTGCTACTATGAGATGTTAGATCTAGAATCTGGTACTGCTTGGATAGGTTGATATCACCCATTTGGGACCTTCAGGCTGGAATGTGAGACTAAAACCCTGTGCTACAGCCATAGGAATGTGTCAAACTCACAGCCAAAAATCTATCATGAAATTTATCATTCTTGCTAAGAAGGTAGGCATGAGAAGCCATGATAGGAGACTGAGTGAAGAAGAGTGGAGATGATAATGTTGGGATACGGCTCAGTGGGTAAAGTGTTACTGCCCACTTCTGAGGACTATGTATTACCCATAGTGTCTGTGTAAAAATCTGGGAGCTGTGATACATAGCTGTCATTCCTGCACTAGGGAAGCAGAGACATGGGGCTCAATAGCAAGTTAGTCTGGCTTAAATTGTAAACTCCAGGTTCAGTGGGAGATCATGCCTCAGATGGTAGAGAGTAAGAAGGTAGAGAGTGATCAAGGAAGATACCTGATGTCAACCTCTGGCCTTTATGTACATGAGCACATATGTGTACTTGCACACAAATGTATATACAAATATGCACACAGACAGAAAAGAAATGAAGATAGGGTGGGGCAGGTAGGAGTTGGGTGAGTGCTAGGGAGACATTTGCTGCTGATGGTAGCTGAGCATGAACTGATGCTGATGGTGGAAACCTACCATTGATAACCATGTCACTCCTAACTGCTCCTAAGGACACTGAGTGGCCTCTGGAGAGAAGGCATGCCTGTTTCTCAAGAATTTCATAATATGGTGTGTTTTCTTTAAAGTACATCACATAGCACAATCAAAGTTTTCAAAGTTTGAGTTTCAAGGCATGAAAGTATTGGGCTTGTAGGTTGTTGCTTTGGATAGCCCCACTCACTTGTGTGTTGGTTAGCAGTCTGGGTGGTCCCAAGGAGTAGCCACAGCTACAGGGGGTTAAGTCTCTCCCTCTACATGGTCTCTTGCCTGGTGCCCTTCCCTAGCATGTTCTGTAGCTAGGGAAGGGTATCTTCTTGCTGAGTCTTATGGCCTGAAGAGAATCAGAAGTCTGTGAAGGAGTCCTGGATGTGGGGACATAGAATCTACTACTTTCTAAGAAGGAAGCTAAGCATTGTAGACATTTTCCCCCCAGTCTATTTTAACTTACCTGTTTTCCTCCACCATTCCATTGGCACTTGGTAAAGCATCTCCAATAGGAAGTGTCTAAGTGTTTTTTAGTCTTACTGTGACAGAATACTTGACAAAGGCATCTTAAGGGAGGAAGGCTTCTTTTTGGCTGACAGTTTGAGCGTGCAGTCCATATAGTGCATCTATAGTTGAGAAGCAAGCATGCCATGCTTTCTTTTTGTTCAGTCTAGAATTTCAGCCTATGGGATGATCTGCCACATTTAGGATAGGTCTCTGTACTTCAGTGAACTTTATCATAGGCATTCCTTAAGGCTTGTCTCCTAGGTGACTGTAGATTCTATAGCATTCACAGTATTAACCATCACAGGAAGAGACATCATCCAGTAGCAGGAATCTGAAGTCAAGACAGGAAAGATGGGGATACAGGACCATCTGAGTGCTTCCTAAGCAGGATCCTGGACTAGCTATAGCACATTCCCTCACCTCTGCCATCTCCTTGATGGTGGAAGAAGCTTGTTCTGTTTTGGTTTGTATACCCAATGCCAAGCAGACATCTTGAGTTACAAGTAAATGAGTGAATATTTGTATATAGTTAAAAAACAGGTTGTGGTGGGAAGTCTCTAGGTGACCTTAAGAGGTTGGCTGCGAGTGCTGTGTAGATAAGTGAAATGTAGTGTTTCCTTCTTCTGTGTACGTCCCGGATGAGTGGGAGGTGCCTCGAGAGAAGATCACCCTCCTGCGAGAACTGGGGCAGGGGTCCTTTGGTATGGTGTATGAAGGCAACGCCAAGGATATCATCAAGGGCGAGGCGGAGACCCGTGTTGCAGTGAAGACTGTCAATGAATCGGCCAGTCTCCGAGAACGGATCGAGTTCCTCAACGAGGCTTCGGTCATGAAGGGATTCACCTGCCACCATGTGGTGAGTTGTGGGGAGACGGGGACACCTTCCCTTCATGCTCCGTGTTAACTCTGGCTCTAGAGCCAGCAAGGAAGCTGGGTGTAGACGGATGCGTGTCCCTTACCCTGCTAAACCTCCCATCCTAAAGAGGTGGGGATGTGCCACCTCCCTTCTCCATCATCCTTCTCCAGGTCACCTAGAGTCAAACTTTATAACTGCTCTGTCACCTTTTTAGAACCTTCCTTTGGTTTTCAGGCTTTCCCGTTGATTTTTGTATTATCGCATTTCTTTTTTTTTTTACTCTTCTGGGCTTCCATTCACCACACAGAAGACCATCCCCTTGTACCTGTACATTCTTTTCTCCCCAAAGTCAAATAGGCCTTCCCTCCCTTCCTGTTCCCAGATGGGCTCTTTATTTCTTGTTGAGCCTTCTGATCTTTAATTCTTATCAGGCATGTTTGGGGGCCCCTGTGTGTGACTTCTACTGCAGAAAAGTGAACAAAATTTACTCACCCTTGATAGGGTATTTATGACAAACCAAAGAAAGGATTCCATTAGAACTGCACCTGGTGAACCATTGAATTTATTATAACTTGCAAGAGTATGGGTTTACTTCTAGGAGCATGGACAATGTGCATAGGTAGTTACATTTCCAAAAAGTCCACTCTAGGGTGAGTGATAACTAACTCTTAAAATCTGGAATCTCAGAGCTCTCTGCACAAATGGAAGGCAGCTAAGGAGATTAAGAATCTATTCTTTCTAGAGCTTTTACTGCTTATATAACTTTGGAAAGGGGTCATGGTGGCAGTCCTATAAGTCTTGTAAAATTTAAGAACTTTCCTAGACTTGTGAATTGTTTACTGTCTGAGCCTTGTAAGTTTTGTTTACTTCCTCAGTCTTAAGGAGCTTCCCTTCAGTATGGAACACTTCAATTCTGAAAAAATTGCTATGTATCAGCTCCTAAATGCCTTGCTCTTACTGGTGTTGAAGCAAGTTCCTGACCTCCCTCTTAGATATTCTATTGTGGGGAACACAACTAGATGAGTGAGTGACATATTAGGGGGAAAGTGCTAGGAGAAATTGAAAAAGGAAGAAGAGGATTGTGGAGTATATTTGAGCAAAGTCTTAAAGGATCTGAGACCAAACCATGTGTACATAGAGGGAACAGGACAAGGAGAGAGGAACTGCCAAGGTCTAGAGGTAACAACATAGTTTATATACTGAGGGACATTAAGCAGGTGAATATTGCTTGGGATACTTTATACACGAGTGGGCCTGTTTGCTTCTCTGTAGTAGGGCTGACTGTGTTTCATCCAGGCACAGGGGTCCTATATGCTGTGAGCACCAGACAGAGAGTCCATGGTGAGTTAGAATAATACCTGAACCCCTTTTGAATCACCTCCATGCTTGTTCTGCAGGTCCGTCTCCTTGGGGTGGTGTCCAAGGGCCAGCCAACACTGGTAGTGATGGAATTGATGGCTCATGGAGACCTGAAGAGTCACCTTCGTTCTCTGAGACCAGATGCTGAGGTGAGCTGCCTCTAGGTCCCTAGCAGGGCATGTGCTCTTTAGTGTACCAACCTTGTTAAGTGCAAACCCTTATACTGACTCTGTAACCCTGGCAACTGTCCCCTTCCCCTGTAAGAGTGCATTTAGATGGCAGCAGAGAGCTAACTGCACCCTATGTTTTGACTTTAGAATAACCCAGGCCGTCCTCCTCCTACCTTGCAAGAAATGATTCAGATGACAGCAGAAATTGCTGATGGCATGGCATACTTGAATGCCAAGAAGTTTGTCCACCGGGACCTGGCAGCTAGAAACTGCATGGTTGCTCATGATTTTACTGTTAAAATTGGAGGTATGTCTCAGAATGAGAGAGAGAGAGAGAGAGAGAGAGACAGAGAGAGAGAGAGAGAGAGAGACAGAGAGAGAGAGAGAGAGAGAGAGAGAGAGAGAGAGACAGACAGAGAGAGAGAGAGAGAGAGAACGAACTCAGGTCTTCATGCAAAGTACTTTTACCCACTTTTGGGCACTTTCCTAGCCCAGAAATCAACATTTTTGTTCTAATTTCCTGTCTGTTTCTATCATAAGTAAGTAAGTAAATAAATAAGTAAACAAATAAATCAATAAACAACTTGGGAAGGAAGGAGTGTGTTTCAACTTGTCGTCCCTCACTGAGGAAGTCAGGGCGGGAACTTGAGACCATGGAAGAATGTTGCTTGCTGGTTTCCTGTGTCTCCTGCCTAGCTAGCTTTTAGATATAGCCCAGAAGTCTCTGCCACAGTGGTCTGGGTCCTATATCAATTAACACTCAAGAGAGTCCCCATATACATTCTGATAGGCCAGTCTTAATGTAGGCTTGCCTCTCAGGTGTCTTTCGAAAGTTAATACTTACTAGTACAAGGCTGAAGGTTGAACCAGAGGATGCAGAAAAAGGAGACAGCAGAAGTAGGTACCAACTGCCTAGCTGTCTGGCTGGAGTGTGTAGACAGCACAGAGAGATGTGAGGCTGAGCTGAAAGCCAAGAAGCATGCATGTAATAGTTTCATAATTCATAAGGACTGCCTCTCCTCTACAAAACCAGTGAGAATCAGGAAGAGACAAGGTCCCATGAAGATCTCACAAGACCCCACGTTAGTTATGGGGGAGCAGGTCACGAATCTATGTGTGATTCCAAGAGTTATTCTTCTTCTACATAATAATGAGGGTCATGTAGGAATGTGACCCAAAGACATCCTCCTGCATGAACTCTATGAAGGAAGATGGGACATGATTTGTATTTATGATTCTGAAGACATTAATGAGACACTCCCCCCACAACCCAGGTGTGGTGGTGAATGTATCCCGACACTTGGGGGAGGTAGAGGCAGGAAGATGAAAAGCTCAATGTCATTCTCATTATCAAGGCTATCCTGAAATGTGTGAGACTGTCTGAAAAAAAAACAAAGAAACAGAAACAATGGGAACAGGAAGGAGTATCACTGTTCACATAGTCACCCTGTGTAGTGGGATGTTGCTGTGCTGGAGGGTACACAGGGGAGAGTTGGAAGTGAGCCTGAACTGTGCAAAGGCAGTGAGAAATGAGATGCGCTGGAGACAGATGTAGAGGAAGAAAGGTTTGGTTGCACGCTGTTTCTGGGTGGTGAGCAATAGGTAGGGTCAAAAAGGGACTCCCCGCTTTCGGGTTTTGTCTGAACAGTTGAGTCGAGGGAACAGCAGGTTGGCTGGAATAAAGGAAAATGTCTGTTTAGGACACTGGGGAAGGAGTAGATGGGGAAGGTTGAGTTGTGAGGGCTTCAGGCCCCCGGCCAGACCTTTGCTTTTTTATTACTGGAGTGAGACACAGCCCCATAACTCCCTCTTGGTGAGTCTGCCTACCCTTTCCAGTGGTGCTCTGAGACTGAACAACATGTGATCTGTTTGTTGTCAGACTTTGGAATGACGAGAGACATCTATGAGACAGACTACTATCGGAAAGGGGGCAAGGGCCTGCTGCCCGTGCGGTGGATGTCCCCTGAATCCCTGAAGGATGGCGTCTTTACCGCTTCTTCTGATATGTGGTAAGTTATGCATGCATGGGTGGATGTCTGTATTGGGTGTGAACTCATGCCTACAAATGTGGTCAGGAAGTGGGAGAGGGAAGCCTGCCTTTCACATATTGAAATGAAAGTGGTTCCTTCTGGATTTTCTTACATGTCTACCCTTATATATTGCCTGAGAATGCTTTTAGACTAATTCATTTATGTTATAACATAAATATGTGTGTGTGTGTTGTTTGCCTATGTGTGCACAAAAAGTATGCAATCATGTGTTACGTTCATGCATGTGGAGGGCTGAAGTTGGTACTGGAAATTATCCTTGACTGATATTCAACCTGTTCACTGAGGCAGGGTCTTTCAATCAGACCCAGAGCTGGTCAAGATGCGGTAGCTCCTCATACTAGCCAGCTTGCTCTAGAGATCATTGTCTCTACCTTCTGAGTCTGGAATTACAGCTAGGTTACTATGCCTGCCCTGGCATTTACATGATTTTCTGAGGAATTGAACTTCTCAGACTTGTGGGGTGAACACATGAGCCACTGAATCATTTCCCTAGATAGCCCTGCTTTAAACAAGACACACACACACATACACAGAGAGAGAGAGAGAGAGAGAGAGAGAGAGAGAGAGAGAGAGAGAGAGAGAGAGAGAGAGAGAAACTGACTGTGTTGGGGAGAACATGCCATACCACATGTGTAGAGGTGAAGGATATGGGTCCTTGGGATCCAACTCAGGTCATTAGGCTCAGCAGTAAGAACCTTTGCCCACTGAGATACCTTGCTGGCCTGCACATCTAGCTTTTTCCATGAGTAACTGAATGCAAACACTCATGTTTTAGTGGAAAGCACTTTGCCAGCTGAGCTGTTGCTTCAGTCTGTCAATTGTTTTATCAGTTGGGAAAGCAAGTTCTAGTAAAGCCCAAATAGACATGAATGTGTTTCAGAGAGCATGGTGTGTGTGTGTTACATTGGCTTCTATGTTAACTGCTCTCAATTGTCTTTGGCAGGTCCTTTGGGGTGGTCCTTTGGGAAATCACTAGCCTGGCTGAGCAACCTTACCAAGGCCTGTCTAATGAACAGGTGTTGAAATTTGTCATGGATGGAGGCTATCTGGATCCACCTGATAACTGTCCTGAGAGACTGTAAGTATAGAGCAGGGGTGGAGAGTGTGATGAGTATATTTAAAAGGCTCTTCACATTATATGTGTTTTATGTTTATATATTCTAAGTATATATTGTGGGTTGGGTTTGCAGTCCTTATGCCCATATGTATGTTTGTATAGCATGCCTTTACATATAGGCTTGTGTTTGCATATTGCATCTTGGATGCACACTTACATTTTCACATGTGCCCACATATGTGCTTATATTTGCATATACTTTTGCCTCTGCATGTATCATGTAGTTTATATGCCTACATTTACACATCAAATCTGTTTTAAAGATTTAGTTTTAATCTTATGTATATGAGTATTTACCTGTATATATGTATGTGCATAGCTTACATGCCTGGTGTCCAAGGACATTAGAAGAGCGTGTTAGAGCCCCTGGACCTAAAATTACAGGTAGTTTTGAACCAAAAAATTTGTGCTGGAAGCTAAATCTTGGTTATCTTTAAGAGGGGCACATGGTCTTAACTACCGAGCCATCTTTAGCTCCTTAAAATTTTTTAAATGCATTTGTGCATACCTGTTGTACCTACATGTGTGGAGGCCAGAGGACAACCTTGGGCATCATCCCCTGAAGTACCATTCAATCATTGAGATATGGCCTTTCATTGGTGTGATTCACTGATTGAGCTAGGCTGGATAGCCAGTCATGGAGTCCCCAGGGTCCTCCTACTTCTCCAACATTGGGATTGTAAATGTGCATATTTTTATATAGAGTCTGAGGGCCTAACTCAGGTCCTCAAACACTTTACTGACTGGGTCATCTCCTAGCCTTGCATATCAAATCTTTGTAACTATATTTCTGTTTGTATCTATGTCTCCACGTACATGTTTGCATTTGTTTTGTTTTTGTATTTTTCTCTTTACATCCAAAATTTTCTGAATATTACCTCATCAAAACCCTTCCTAAACAGACCAGTCTGTAACTGGTTGAGAACTGAAGGCTTTATCTGTGATGATTAGTTTTTCTTATCAACTTGACACAATCTAGAATTGTCTGGGAGGAGAGTATCACCAACTGTTGTTAGTAGGCATGTCTGTGGGTGATTGTCACCTCCCATCCCACTGTAAGTGGCACATTCATTCTCTCTCTGTTGTGCACGTGATGTGACTAGCTGCTCTAAGTTCCTACTGCCTGCATTTCCCCACTTTGAAATTAACTGTTTCCCCAGGTGTCTCTTATTGGGGGCATTTTGTCATTCCAGCAACTGCAAAGGAAACTAAGCCTTAAGGCGGAGCTTTACAGCCTTTCCCCAAAGGCTCTATTATAAATATGGACAGCATGATGACCCTGTGTAGTTGGCTCTGCATAAGTGCATGGATGAGACCACATCATTAGCTGTCACTGCCAGGAAATACCCAAGGAGTTTGGCCTAAAGGAAGATAGACTTACTGTGGCTCACGGTTTTATTCTCAGTGCATGCTCATGTGACAAAGCTGCTTGAAGCTGTGGT
Source organism: Sigmodon hispidus (assembly GCA_004025045.1). Classification (NCBI taxonomy): domain Eukaryota; kingdom Metazoa; phylum Chordata; class Mammalia; order Rodentia; family Cricetidae; genus Sigmodon; species Sigmodon hispidus. Next base: position 13,197 of record PVIH01014419.1, on the reverse strand, counting down.
TAGGCAGAAGATGATTGTGGTAGGGAAAAGGGTAGGAGACTGGAAGTAAAATACCCGCTTAGATCCGTGCCTCTGGCAGCCTAAGTCCTCCACCAGGGCCCTTCCCCTTAGAGTTTCTCTCACTCTGTGGACAGTTTCATCAATTGCTAGGTCAGTGCCTTCATGATCCAATCGCTTCCCCACAGCTGTACTTTGAACCACTATTGCATCAACAGCTCAGTGTTTGATGGGCATTGGAGAAACAGCACAAAGCCCTGTGACAATAAAACTTTATAAACACATTTAGGGGTCAGATCTGATTCAAGGTCAGGGCAAGTTGCTTGTGAGAAAGGAGAAGGTCAGAATGAAAAGGCCAGGCCTTGGCTCCTGTTCTGAGAGCTTTGGGCTGAATAAAGTAGAAGCCTGCACTCCTGGGAATCTGGAAGGATGAGAAATGGACTCTTTATGATGTCAGGCACTGGTCTTGCAAATACTGCATAGCCCACCAGATGGTTCTATGTCTAAAGGCTCCTCCTGACCTTTTCCTGACATATGAGGAGCCAGCTCTCTAAGTTCAGCTCATATAGCTGTACCTGCCAAGGCTCAAGGACACAGAGCCCCGAAGAGTCTTTAACAGTCATTCAGGGCAAGCAGCTTCAGGCAGGAGTGAATACACCACTCCTCAGGCACAGGATCCTGAGGATGCATCAGGTGATAAATGATGAACAATACAATGTCCAGATTTTTTTTTTTATCTCTGTTGCCATGGTAAAGTCTAGCCAAAAGCAATTTAGGGGAGGAAGGACATATTTGGATCACTGATGGGGATAGCAATGCAGGAAGCAGCTAGTCATGGCTCATCCTGTCAAGAGCAGAGAAGGATAAGTGTGTGATCTTTGTGTGTTTGCTCTCAGCTTGCTTTCCACACTCATGAAGTTTAGGAGCCGTGCCCTGGGTGTAGTGTCATCCACACAGTCATGTCTTTCTTCCCAGGTCAACTGACAATCAAGACAACCCCATGGCATGTTCATAGTCCACCCTCCTCTAAAGTTCCCTCGGTTGGGCTCTTCCCAGCTGGTGGCTTCTTGGGCTCCATCTCCTTCCTCTTTCCTCCCCATCCCTTCCTTTCCCCTGTCTTTTCATTCCCTTTCCAATTTCCCCTTTTCTTTTCCTTTTTCTCTACCCTCCCTCTTCCTGCACTGACCACTGACCCTCTTTGCACTTGCAATTTAGAAGCTCTCTGAGTTCCCCCGGCTAGTCTGAAAGCCACTCTAACCGGGCAGGCCTTGAATTTATAGTCGGCCTACCTACCCTCCCCAGTAGCTGGCTTGAAAGACCTGCACTACAAAATCTTGCTGGTGCTTTTCAAAACTGTCTTCCAGTGCACTGGAATTGTCAGCCCTGCCTTGACTGTCATATGTGCAGCCACAGCCAAGGCAAGGACTCCTTACCACTTGGATGAAGTCTATGGTGCGGCGGGGTAGGAAGGAGCTGGTTGGCTGCACATCGAGACTCATCCACCCTGATTTCTGTCCCCGCAGCACTGACCTGATGCGCATGTGCTGGCAGTTCAACCCCAAGATGAGGCCAACCTTCCTGGAAATTGTCAACCTGCTCAAGGATGACCTCCACCCCAGCTTTCCAGAAGTTTCCTTCTTCTACAGCGAAGAAAACAAGGCTCCTGAGAGTGAAGAGCTGGAGATGGAGTTTGAGGACATGGAGAATGTCCCCTTGGATCGGTCCTCTCACTGTCTGAGGGAAGAGGCTGGGGGCCGAGAGGGAGGGTCCTCTCTGAGTATCAAACGGACCTATGATGAACACATCCCCTATACCCACATGAACGGGGGCAAGAAGAATGGGCGTGTGCTCACCCTGCCCAGGTCAAACCCTTCCTAACAGTGCCTGCTCGGGGAAGGATTCTTTCTTTCTTTTTTAAAACTCTTCTCTAGATTGACCGCCTCCAGGAAACTCAGGATTATCAAGACTCTAAGCAGATGTGAAACAGCTCAGAGATAGTTCATACACGTTTCTGTTTGTCTTTTGACCTTAAAACTACACACGTGTGCTCGCCAACCCTGCAAGCCTGGGGAGGGCTAACTGTGAACTTAGAGGGTTGGCCTTTCCACGGCCACGCCCCCTCCCATCCACGGTCTCAAACCAGGATTTTGTTGTTGTTGCTGTTGTTTTCCTCAGAGATTGAAACAACCTGTTTTTACAGGCATTTTTCCTTTCTTGCTAGTATCTAAGTTACAGTTAGTTGTCAAAGACGGGATTTATTTATGGAGCACAAGTCACAAAGCAAAGGAGAGACAGAAGAAAGCAAAGACAAAAACCCAGCCCTCAGAACCCTTCCTAGAGTTACATGCTTGCAGGGTTGGGCTTTGAGAAGGTTTCAGTAATCTGAGAGAAGGATTTTAGTTTAGTTATTTTTCCTCATTCACAAAATCAGTTCCTCAAATTGACCAATAGCTGCTGCTTTTATATTTTGGGGGCGGGAAGGGTGTGCTTATGTGCACACTTGTGTGTGTTTGTGTGTGCATTGTGTCCAGGTTAGAGGTCACAGGGTAGGTGGGGATGTGTATGTGTAAAATATTATCTGGACTCATGCTTGGGGAATTGACTTCTGAAGCTCCTGCTGCTGGGAGTGGGTGACCCCACGTTGTCCGTCCTTAACTCAGTGTCTGGGTCCTCCAGACGTGCTTCTCAGTCATGTCACAAGACCTGCTCAGGTGGCTTCCTTCCCTCCCTTTGGCAATGTTTTCCAAAAACTGAAGGAGGACCGTTCATCAAGGGTGTTTAGAATACCAAACACAGCAAAGGACACACACACACACACCACACACACCCCTGAAGTAGAAAGAAGTCATATGACAATTTTGAGAATATATTTGTAACATATTTAATGCATAAGGAATTTCTGGCATGAGCCTAATAAGTTATTATTTCCTTGTGGGCAGGGCAAGTAGTGAGCACACCTGCCTGTGTGGGGAGACAGGACAGTGCAGGAGTGGCCTCTGTGTTTGGTCTTTAAAGCACACATTTTTCTGGGAATTATACCACATTAGCTGCTAGCCCTTCAGGACATGGTGAGGTCTTGTGGAGTATATAGGAAACTGGATTTTTGACTGGTTCTGCTAGCAAGATAGACTGGATGTTTCTTGCTTGGATACACTGGTGGTTACCTGGAGCTGAGCTGGCCTTCCAGAACACCTGTATTCATCTTTGGTTTTTTTTCTGCTTGTGTACCTCACCTCTTCAAGGCCTACCTACATGTTGCTCAGTCATTGTATAAACACAGCAAACTCATCCCAAAGACCAACGACACAGATGGACTTTGAGAACACTAAGCAATATATAAGGAGAGGCACCCTTGGGATAGCTGTTGTCTCCTTCACCCTTGAGGCATTGGCTATTCTCCACACTAAACCCCCACAGCTGCTGTTGGTACCCAGGGACCTTAGCTCCGGCCAGGTGTGGTGCCTGAGTCTATGTCTCAGGTGCTTATATTTCAGTCCCTAGAGACTACAGTCTGGAGGAGACAACATCAGAGACTTTCTTCCCATCACCAAGAACTCTTGAAAGGATGTGAACCCCCAGCTGCTTCTCTTTGCATAAAATCACAGCTGCTCAAGTAAAAGAAACAAACAACCATGGTAAACTCATGGATTGGGGCTCAAAATCCTCCTGAGGACATTCTTCCCTGAGTGCATTTCCCCACAAATATTTGATACCTTTCTTCTCCGCTAGGGGATGTGAGATAAAGACATCATCACCACCCCAAAACCCCCTTAATTTTTGATTGAGAACATGAGTAAACACAAATCCAGTTGCCGTCTAATTTATATTAGAAACGTGACAGATGTAAAATTGTTTCCAGGTAGCTCAGTGATTGGTACAGGAAACAAAGTCGGTCATTTTCACTCGAATCGCTGTGTAAATAGAGGCTCTGTGCACCAGTGGAAGATGTAGGTCTGATATTTGTTGTTTATTTTTCCTTTTCACAGTAAATTTGTAGTGGTCAGATGCTACACTAGCAGGAATTTCCACGTTTTTCTAATTCAAAAGGTTTTCTTATATTACTGGGGAAAGTATTTATTTTAATATATAAAATCACTCTTGAAAATCACTTTTGTAAAAAAAAATGGTGTGCATGTAAATTTTTTTATCAAGGAAAAATAAAAACAGGTGAGTGTGGGTCATGTTTTTATTTCTCTCAGCACAGTCTACCTCAGTGTCTTGTTAGGATGAGGTTCAGTAACAGGCATCAAGGCTTTGGAATTCTGTCTGGATCCTGCCCTGAGTTGGGGAGGTAGGGAATGCCCAGGGACTAGGAAGAATTTTTCAGGAATCAGTTGGGATGAAGAAATTAAGAGCCTTCCTGTGAACCTGGATTCTGTTCTTCACTGATATTCTTCTAAGGTTCGCCTCCTTATAAAACTTGTTTGTTGGTGCAGGCTCCTCACACACAAGCTGCGCTTGAGTCTATAGCTTCTTGTGAGGCCCCTGTCACCTAAGGTCTTTTGGTGAGAGGCTGTGATGAGACTGTGAGCCAGCACCTGCAGCTGCCACATGAAATCCCCCAGATACAAATGCAAAGGCACTCTGGGTTCTCTGACCATTATTTCTTCCTACTCTTTACAGACCTATGAGGCTTTGGGTATTTGTGGGCACCTCCCACACAACTGAACATATTTTAAGCAAAAAAAAAAAAAATAGGAACCCTATGCTGGGGTTTGGTTGACCTCAAGCTGATTGTCCTTGTTCAGCATTGAGAACTCTAGAAGTCAAGGCAGGGCCAGTGTGGCCCCTCTATTTAAAATTTCACTATTCTTGTTTCACTTTCGGACACTCGTTCTTGAGAAATAACTTGTCTCCATCTTCTCTGGAGAGATGTACCAACTTGGGATGACCCTATCAGAAAGCACCTCACCAATTCCATTTTGATGTCTACTGTTGCTTGGGAGGAAATAAGTAGCTATTGGGTCATCAGACTCATTTTGGCTTCAGAAGATGCTATCTTGGTAAGAAAAGAACCTTGGGGCCTAGGAAGTTATGGCTGTCCTCAGAGTTTGTAGTGATGGGTAGAGACAGGAAGAGCAACAGTCCGGGTTACGCCGACCGTTTTTGCTGTGTGTCTCATTAAGATCATGATGAGCCGCACAGTTATTTCTTCCATGATAACAGCAGACAAATTTTCTATCTGGTTCATGACATTAAGCACACAGCAGGAAATGTTCATGGTCTTGGAGCCGTTCTTGATGCTTCCCTGTCTTTTGGAGCAAGCTGGGAGGGATGACCATGGATGGCTTTCTGAACTTAGGCTGAGCACAGTTTGGGAGGATGTAGAGATTGGTGGGAGGGAAGAGCTGCATGTCTATTTCTGTGGCCGTTTAGAGTGATGCCACCGGCACAAGCACAGATCACCCTCCATATCTTACTAGGATAGATAGTCTACCGTGCAGAGTGATTATTGGCTTAAGGACTGTACATTTCTTTGAAGTCCATCTTAACACTGGCCAATGGGCAGTTTCGCTCCAAGTCTGGTTCATATCGGCAATCGTAATAGATGAGTGGTTGTCATTCTAACAGTGAGTTTTACTTCATGATAGGTGGATGTGTTCGAGATGCTAGCTTGTGAATTCTTGAAAACGTAGGCTTCAGAAATTGCTGTTTTGTTTTTTCAGAGGAAAAAAAAAAACATTGATTTTGTGTAAATGATACACAGCATAGAACCATTTTAGAAAACCTTCCAGAATGTTCCTCAGAATATGAATTTATACAAGAGATGAGGGTGGGGAATAGGAATAACAGATTATCACTTGCTGTTTAAACCAATGAGAATAATGTGATGATCTTTTAAGAGGCCATAACTGAGGGTATGTTTATCCTCAGTTGTCCTCAATAAATGGAGGTCAGTGAGTATCTGAGCTTACTTGGCTGCAATAAAGGTCCAGATTCAGTCTCTGGTCAAACTTTTATCTGTAATGTGGGTCATTAAAAAAACAAAACTAAACAAAAACTTGTTAAAAATTAGATCATGGACCTAGGACTCTTGTTATCATTTGAGAAAGAAGAAAGGGCCTTCAAGTGTGTGTGTGTGTGTGTGTGTGTGTGTGTGTGTGTGTGTGTGTGTTTGTATGTGTATGTGTGTGTCTATGAACATGTCCAGGAGTGGCTTGTTTGGCCTTTATCCTTTGTTACCAGAGTTGCAACTCCTTGCCCTTTTTATGTGCCTGGGTAGCTACACCCTGTATGTCAGCAGTGTGGGATCAAATGTGCCACAGTGCTGCAGAAACTCAGAAACACAAAACTCACCCAAACACAGTAATGTTTTCCTACAAGAGCCAAGTAGCGTCATGTACACAATATGCCTTTTTTGTGAGGGGAGGGGAGGGACTGAAATTGTTCTGCATGTACAATATTGGCTAATTACTTGTTTATATTAAAATTTGGAATAAATTATCTGAGACTTTTTTATGTGGTATCCAGGTTGGTTTGGGTGGGACTGTGGCTTTGAGATTTTTCTATACTAAGTGAAAACCTGAGAAACTGAGTTCTTTGAATGCTCATGCATGCAGGTAAACGTGTGTGAATGCTCATGTGTGTAAGTGCAAGCATGTGTCCAGAGGACAGCTTCAGATAGTGTCTTTCAGGTGTTCTCCACCATTTTTATTTTTGGAGATGGGTTTCTCATAGTTGACCAGCCAATGAACTCTGGTGATCTGCATGTTTCTGTCTCTGTAGTGCTTCAGTTATAAGCACATGCCACTGTGGATGACTTTTTTTTTTAAATGTTGGTTTTGAGTTTAAACATTTAAAAGGGATTAACAAGTGTTTATAACCATAATATAATGCAAAACACATTTAGTCTGACTTCAAAGGTCCCCATAGTCTTGCACAGTTTGAAGACCCAAATCTAAAGTCTCTTCTGAGACTCATGGCAATTTCTTAACTGTATTCCCTAGTAAAGTCAAAGTAAAAAAGCATATCACATACTTCCAATACAAATGGCACAGGATATACATTACCATTCCCCAAAAGAAGGATAGTAAAGAAATACTGGACCAGCACAAGACCAAAAACCAGGTCAAACTCTCCAGACATCTCCATGTCTGATGTCAAAGTGTTCTTCAGATCTCCAACTTCTTCCAGCTTTGTTTACTGCAGCATACTTTTCTCTCTTGGGCTAGTTCCTCCTCCAATCTGAAGCTGTCCTTGGCAGGTATCTCATGACTCTGGCATCTTCTGTATCTTGGAGTCTACAGTATAATCCAGGTTTCACTTTCACAGGTTCATGAAATGGCATCTCTGGGCCTCCATGCAAGGACACCCCTGACACACACCTGGCTTCAGCAGCTTTCCTTAGCTGCAGAGGGAGATTACACAACCCCTTTCTTAGGTCTGTCTTGACTCTAAACCCAGCTGAAGCTGCCAAATTCTGCTGCTTGTTTGGGCTGGAACTTGGCCCCCTCCTTTGCTATCTTTCTGTTGACTATTGGTTTCCTTCACTGCTTAAGATTTCTTTCATTCTTTTTCACAAGTTGGGAACTTAGCTTGATGCAGTTTTGCCCTGAGGTCACACTCTTCTTATTCCATTCATCAGCAGGCTTTTCTTTAATCTTTTTATCTTCTTGAGCAGGGAACTTGGCTCCAACATTACATTTCCTGTCATTCCTTATTTCCTCAAACTATATTGCTTAATCAGCTTGTTCATTTTCATTATAGATCTGCTTAAGACTGGCTACTAATAACTACACAACAGTCTTAGAAAAGCAATGCAGCCTGTCTTGAAATCTCTTCTGCCAAGGCCATTAATTAAAGTCTCCAATTTAGCTTCAGACAGTTTTTTAGAACAAGAGCAGAAAGAAGCCACATTCTTTGCCAGAACATTACAAAAATGGTCTCTAGGCCACTTCCCTCCCTCCCTCCCCCCTCCCTCCCCCCTCCCTC
>PVIH01014418.1:0-53889 GCA_004025045.1 Sigmodon hispidus | reverse complement strand
CCCAGTGTGCATGGGTGTCTGTGACAATTACATCCCAATGTGCATGGGTATCTATGACAGTTACATCCCAGTGTGCATGGGTGTCTATGACAGTTACATCCCAGTGTGCATGGTGTCTGTGACAGTTACATCCCAATGTGTATGGGTATCTATGACAGTTATACGCAGTGTGCATGGGTGTCTGTGACAGTTACACCCAGTGTGCATGGGTGTCTGTGACAGTTACATCCCAGTGTGCATGGGTGTCTGTGACAGTTACATTCCAGTGTGCATGGGTGTCTGTGTCAGTTACACCCAGTGTGCATGGGTGTCTGTGACAGTTACATCCCAATGTGCATGGGTGTCTGTGTCAGTTACACCCAGTGTGCATGGGTGTCTGTGACAATTACATCCCAATGTGCATGGGTATCTATGACAGTTACATCCCAGTGTGCATGGGTGTCTATGACAGTTACACCCAGTGTGCATGGGTGTCTGTGACAGTAACACCCAGTGTGCATGGGTGTCTGTGACAGTTACACCCAGTGCATATGGGTGTCTGTGACAGTTACATCCCAGTGTGCATGGGTGTCTGTGACAATTACATCCCAATGTGCATGGGTATCTATGACAGTTACACCCAGTGTGCATGGGTGTCTGTGACAGTTACATCCCAGTGAGCATGGGTGTCTATGTCAGTTACACCCAGTGTGTATGAGTGTCTGTGTCAGTTACATCCAGTGTGCAAGTGTCTGTGACAGTTACATCCCAGTGTGCATGAGTGTCTGTGTCAGTTACACACAGTGTGCATGAGTGTCTATGACAGTTACATCCAGTGAACATGGGTGTCTATGACAGTTACTTCCCAGTGCATATGGGTGTCTGTGACAGTTACAACACCTGCATCAAGTTATTCATAAAGTTCTAATTCCCAAGAGTGTCAGCTAACAAGTTCTCATTTTTGCTTAGGTCAGTTTGTCCAAAACAAGGTTGATTCTGCCAAAAAATTTAATGGCACGTGTGTGACATTCTCCCTGGAATACCTGGCTTCTCTCCCTCAAATCTATGTTCCCTATCCTTCTCCATCTTGGTATTTGGCTCTACCATCCTTCCAATTGTTTGAGCACTTTTTTCCTCCCTACCTACCCCAAATCTAAGCACCACAAATGGCCTCTCAGTTTCATGCTTGTGGTAGGACATGAAGCCCCGTGTGTCCTGCTCAGAACAGCTCAGGTCCCATTTTCCTTCATTTTCTGAGTTTCCTAGTCCAGGTCACACCCTCTCTCACCTGGATGGCTACAGCCGTCCTCTGGCCTTTCTGTCTCTGTTTTATTTCCCAAAGGATACTCCCCAGAAGCCAGTTTGATCTTTCAAACACACAAACCACATTGCATCACTCCCTTAAATGGAATTCTTTAATAATTTCCCACTGCTTTGGAAATAAACTCTACACTCATTGCCAAGGCTTTAATAGCCAACTCTGATCCACACTGTAACAGTACTCTGCCTTCTTTATATTACACAGAGATAGCAAGCTCATTTCTGCCTCAGGGCACTGGCTGCATTGCTCACTGTCTGGGATGATCTATATCTTCACACGGCTGCTCTTGTCTGATCATTTACCCAGGTGTCACTCTCAAAGAGGTCTTCCTTCAATGCCCTGGCTAAAATGCCCCTGCCTCTCACCTCCATGCCACAGAACTCGCTCCTGCATTACTATGTTGACCTCTTTCAAAGCACTTTACACACTGGGTGATAGTGAGTGAGTCAGATGGATTAGTCATTGAGCCATAGACTGAGGCAGCTTGGGCCCTGTGCAGTCTTTGGTTCATTAAGGTGAACTGCCTCCATGACCCATATGAAGTGAACTCACATCCTCCCTTGAGTAGAAAGGGAGAATGTGAGGCAGAGCATCAAATTATCTCTACAGTTTTTCACATGCAATGTCCAGTTTTAATGAAAAGGCACTAAAAGTGTTGTGGTTAATCTCTCTCTCTCTCTCTCTCTCTCTCTCTCTCTCTCTCTCTCTCTCTCTCTGTGTGTGTGTGTGTGTGTGTGTGTGTGTGTGTGTGTGTGTGTGTGTGTGAGAGAGAGAGAGAGAGAGAGAGAGAGAGAGAGAGAGAGAGAGAGAGAGAGAGAGACCGTGTATGTTTATGTACATGTGCCTGTGGAAGTCAGAAGTTGATAGTTGGTATCGGATGCTCCCTCAACTGCTCTCCACTTGCTTTTTTGAGATGAAGTATTTTGCTGATCCTGAAACTTACCAGTGTGAGCTGGTGGCCATCAAGCTGACTCAGCCTCCACATTGCTGAGGTTATAGACTGTGACACTGCTCTAAGTTTTTAGATGGGTGCCGGGGATATGAACTCAGGTCCTCACAGTGTATGGAAAGCAATGGATCTATTGCTCCAGCTCAGTGCTGTTTAATCTTGATTGTGCTGGCAAGTGCCTAGCAGACTGGTGGTGTGCACTTCTGGGAGTGTCCACTAGTGCTTTTCCCAAGAAGATCCATCAAGAAGAGATGGATCTAAACTGGACAACATCATACATGAGGCAGGGAGCTCTGTGGGACAAAGAGAATCCCTTCAAACAGGAACGCCTCCTGGCGGAGAGGTGAGCTACCTTGCTTTTGTCACACCTGCTGCCATGATGTCCTGGCTCACTGCAGGCCCATAACGATGGCGGAAACAACAGCGAAATGAAATCTCTGCAACCCCGAGACAAATAAATCCTCTTTTAAGCTGCTCTCTCAGGGTTTACCACTGTGTTCAGAAGTGTGACTCACACACGCAAAGGTACATGGACTAAATGGCCAGGAGAAAAAAATTCTTTATAGGAAATTTCGAGCATTGTCAGACATTTATTTATTCATTTTTTAATTTAAAATTATTGTGTGTGGCAGTTTGCCGGGGGGGGGGGAGGTGTGGTGGATGAGTGTGTGTGTGTGTGTGTGTGTGCTACAACAACAAGCATGTGGAGGTCAGTAATAGTATTTTTAAATCTTAATTTTATGTATATGAGTGCTTTGCCTGTATACATGTCTGTACATTCTTTGTATGCCTGGGACCTTTGGAGGCCTGAAGAGGGCAACAGATACATTAGAACTGGAGTTGGATGGTTGTGAGCTACCATGTGATTGCTAAGCAACCTCAGAGCTGGCATCTCTCCAGCCCCCTAGAGGACAATTTTGTAGAGTCTGTTCTCTCTTGCCACCTTTATGTGGGTTTAAGGGATTGAACACAGGTCACAAGGTTTGTTTGCCCACTGAGCTGTTTCATCGACCCCCAGTATCAGACTAAAATAAGAGTGATTAATATGATTGATAAATTAGATGGAATGATGGATGAGGCATCTCAGAAGAGAAATGGAAATGATGAAAATTGTAAAAATGAATTCTAGAATTAGATAGTATGCCCATTAAAATTAAGAACTCCGTAAGTGGATTTGGTGACAGATCGAACGCAAGAAGAGAAAGAATTAGTAGACTGGATTTAGGCCAAAAGAAAATGTTCAGAATGAAGCAGGGAGAATCTGGAAAATAGGGAAAAAATAATGCAGGAGACACATGAAGCTCAGGGGAGATGTCTAACTGGTATGTAATTGGGGTATCTTAAGGGAAAGGAAGAGAAAACCAGGAGCAATTGTTGACCACTTAAAAATCTAAAAAAAAAAATCAAATTATAAGATACATAATTAACTGTGAATCCTAGACAGAAGGAACTCAAAGAAAGCTAAATCTGGACACATGATAGTGAGAATTACGGAAACTAAGACAAAAGAAATGCTAAGAACAGCCAGAGAACAAAAGATATCACATCTTCAGAGAGTCTCTGATGGAGGAACAGCCGACTTCCCCACAGAAATCATGGGGCGAGGAAGACAGTGTAACCAGTGGGGTCTTCAGACTGTTGCAAGAAAACACTGCCAGTCTAGAAGTCCATCTTCATTGTTGCCATGAGTCTGCTCCCTCTCCGATTCTATCTCCTCTTCCTTCTCCTCTTCTCTCCTCCTCTCTCTCCTCACATTCTTTCCATTGAGACTGGATATCACTATGTAGCTCTGGCTGGACTATAACTCTCTATGTAGACCAGGCTGGCCTTGAACTTGAGGAGATCTGCCTGCCGCTGCCTCCTGAGTGCTGAGAGCCAACACATTGGCTAATGATCCTGTCCTCTGCTCCTCTTTTCTCTAGTCTCAGTCATACATGTGCATGATGTTTGTGTGAGGGTCAGAGACACAGCTTGTCTCTTCTCCCATCACGTGAGTCCCGTTTGAACTCAGATGGTTTAGTTTGTCAACCTGAACCTTTACCTGCTATCTTGCCAGCCCAAACATGATGTGGGCTGTCTCTCTATAGGCTGTAAATATCATTGGTAAATAAAGGAACTGTTTCAACCTATGGCAAGGCATCTTAAAAATAGACAAAAAATCCAAATATAGATTTTTCTTATACAAGAAAAGAAGATTAGAGTCAAGGGAGACTCGATCCAGCCACCAAGAAGCAAGATGTAGAGAAATAGCTAAGTCATGGGCAACGTGGCAGGACAGAAGAATGGAAATGGGTTAAATTAAGATGCAAAAGCTAGCTAGCAATATGCTTGAACCATAGACCAAGCAGCATGTAATTAGTATAAGCGTCTGTGTGTTTCTATGGGATTGCAGATCTGCAGGTCTGTGGGTCTGGACCATGGACCGGACAGGCCAGAAACCGCTATTACAAAAACTTATTTTTCTGTGATGGCTACTGTAACCTCATTATTTGGATAACACTTCATGTCATGCTCCTCATCTCTCTCTTGAGTGGCTGTTTATTGTATGAGGTTTTTGGGCCTATTTAGGCCACAGGTTTGGATTTATTTGTGACTATTTTTTTTAATGATTTTGACGTTTATATTAAATTTATTTTGTTTGGCCTATGTCTCAGGCACATTGTTAGCTAACTTAACTTTTTTTTAATCTTAATTTAACTTATTTTTATTAATTTATTTGGCCACATGGCCATGGCCCAGCTCACTTGGGTCTTTTATATGGCTTTTTTTTTTTTTTTTTTTTTCCAGCTAGATGGAGTCTCTCTTAACTCTGCCCTCCTCTACCTGTCTCTGACTTCCTGCCTACTGCTACGGTGCTTGCCACAGGCCAAAACAATTTCTTTATTTACAGCATACAGACGAATATTCCTACCACAGCTGTTCTCTATTCATTATTAGCTTCAGGCATACTATATGCTTTAGTATATAGTTTTAGGAAACAGGGTTTCTTGGAATGCTTTAATATATTTATGTAGGTGGAGTTTCTCTGATCCTCAGCAGCTGTTTTGAAATAACCATAAAAAGGCTTAATATAAATGCTTGGTCAATAGCTCAGGCTTATTACTAGCTAACACTTATGTTTTAAATTAATCTGTATTTTATCTATGTTCTATCACATAGCTCAGTACCTTATCTCAGTAGGACATGCTCATGTACTGTTTCCCTCTGGGTCTGCTGTTGATTCCTGAGACTCTGCCCTTCTTCTTCCTAGCATTCTCCTAGTCTGGCTCTTCCATCCAATCTTTTCCTGCCCAGCTATAGGCTAGCCATCTCTTTATAACCAATGAGAGTAATTTATATATTCACAGTATATAAAGATTGTTCCAGGGGCTGGAGAGATGGCTCAGCAGTTAAGAGCACCATCTGCTCTTCCAGAGGACCCGGGTTCGATTCCCAGCACCCACATGGCAACTAACAACTGTCTGTAGTTCCAGTTCCAGGCAAAACACCAAGGCAAATAAATAAATAAATAAAGTTTAAAAAAAAAAGATTGTTCCACAGCACATTTATATTTTTGTTTCTTTTGATTTAGATGTAAAATGATTAATGTAACTTTCATATATATATATGAATATATACATGCATGCACATTTTCATCTGTGTTTATCAAGAAGGTCATTCAGTATCTATAACATGCTATGTCAGCAGAAACAGAAGTTCTGCTTTATTGCAAACCACTTTTCTGTGGTTTGATTCCCCCCTCCTCACCTTATGACTAAAATTCTCTGGATGTAGATCAACTGTGTGGATCAATGGAGACAGATCAGCTACTCAGAAGGCTGAGGCAGGATATTCCCAAGTTAGGCTTGCCTGGGCACAGAGTGAGTTCAAGGTCAATCTGGGCACTTTAGTGAAACCCTGTCCCCAAACTTTAAGCAAAAAAAGTAAGGTAAGCTGGGCATGTGTCTCACTGGTAGAGCATTTACTAAGGTAAGTGAAGCCCTGACTACAACCCCCATTGCCACAAAATAAACAAGCAAACAAACTCCCAAATAAAACTGCTTTATGCTATAGATGATTTGTTTGCTCATAAGTTACAAATGATCTTCTCACTTCCAACTCTACTTCTCAGATCTCATTCTGTGAGATCCCTTTTCTGGTGTCTCAGGACCCCCCCCACCCCACCCCGCATCCAGGAACCCTGGAGAAAAGCAGATGGTGCTAAGCCTGGGAAGGACAGGGTCTTTCTTTTCCAGTTCTTCTCTGATGCATTCTTTCCACAATACACATTGCTGAAGGTTTCCCTGAGAAACTCTGGAGCATCTGCATCAGCGCCTGCTTGACATGGTTCTAGAGATTGGTAAGATGCTCAGTGTCAAACAGATTTTTATCTCTTCTCCATAGTTTGCTGGCACATCAGCTAGCCCCACCCCTGTCTCAGTTTCTTACTCATGTGTCAGCCCACTCTCTACCCCTCTGTAGTTCTTCAATATCTCAAAGTCAGCATGTTGACAGCATGCACATCACTCTCCCTCCAATGACTGCTCTTTCTGCGTCCTCTTTCTGAAGAAAGAATGGCATCATCCCAGAAGGCCATACTGAAAACCCTGCAGCCATACTGCTGTGGGATGGTCTTTCTGTACACTGTGAATATATGTTGCTACCACTGGTTAATAAAGAAGCTGCTCTGGCCTATGACAAGGTAGGACATAGCCAGGTGGGAAATCTGAGAGAGATACAGGGAGGAGAAAGGCAGAGTCAGAGCAGATGCTTCAAGCTTCGGGGTGGGGGTGGGGTAACTAGTTAGTAATAAGCCTGAGCTACAGACAGAATAGTTTATATAATATAAGCCTCTGAATAATTATTTTATAAGTGACTGCAGGACCAAGAAACTTCTGGCTACACCATGCTTCCCCCTTTTTACTGCCTCTTAGGTCCTCTTTTGCATATCTTTATTTCTTAAAAAAAAAAAAACCCTTTATTACAGTTATTTATGTGCATGTATTTTTTTAACTTTATTTATTTATTTGCCTGGAACTGGGAACTGGAACTACAGACAGTTGTGAGCTGCCATGTGGGTGCTGGGAAATGAACCCCAGTCCTCTGGAAGAACAGTCAGTGCTCTTAACCGCTGAGCTATCTCTCCAGACCCATGCATGTATGTTTATGGCCTCACATACCATGACACACATGTTGTGGGCTGCCTTTCTGTGCACTGTGAATGCGTTCTGCTCTCATTGGTTGATAATAAAGCAGTTTTGGCCAATGGCAAGGCAAGATAAGGTTAGGTGGCACACTCAAACCGAAGACAGGGATGAAGAAGAGTGGGTTGAGGCAGCCGCCAGCCAGCTGCGGAGGAAGTTCCACATATAAAAAATGAGGTAACAAGTCACAAACCACATAGCAAGGTACAGATAAAAATTATGGGTTAATTTAAATGTAAGAGCTAGGTAGTAATAAGCCTGAGCCATCTACCAAACATTTATAGCTAATATAAGCCTCTGAGTGGTAATTTGGAAAATGACTGTTGGGTATAATCAGGTGTGCAGGACAGAAAGCTCCTCCTCCGGTTACACAGACATGTGGAGGTTAGAGGACATTCTGAGGGTGCTCTTTCTTGCCTTCCACTGTGTGGGTTCAGAGATGGAATTCAGGTCATTGGGGTTGGCAGCAAGTGCCTTTCCCTACAAACCTATCTCACTGGCTCCTACATGGCCCTGCAAAATCACTTGTGCTTTGGTTTCTCCAGCCCTGGTCTTTCCTCTGGAACATCTTCCTAGGACACCCATGTGATATTTGATCTCTATCTGGACATTTGAAAATCACCATGAACTCCACACAGCCACCAGCAAGCAATGCCTGGTTTGCTGTCTGAAAATTTGATTTCTTCACAGAAAGTGACAACTTCATCTTCTCAGGTTCTTGAACCCCAGCCATCCTCAACTGCTACTCCTAGCCTGTGTGCCAGCCCAGGCTGGTGTGGCCCTGGACCCTTCCCCACCTGTGCTGTCCCTAGCTTCTGGCCTAAGTCTGGTCATGCATCCTGTATGCTGGTTCCTCAGATCCTTGTCCACCCAGGCGGTCCCACATCCCCAGGTCTAGCCTCTATTGCATAGCCTGTGAGCTGGCCTAGTCCAGTGCGTGCTCAAAATCCTGTCTCAGCATACTCATCCCCACAAGCATAGTAGGGTGTGCAGTTTACACACCAGCCCTAGTAGACCCAGCAATTTATCCCATTTGCATGTTTTCTTAGTTACCACTGGATTGGGAACATCCTATTGCTCTAACCCATTAACACTCAGTAGCTGAAAGACTGACCTGCCAACTCCCCACTCCTGATCCAAAATCCATTAAACGTGAGCAACAATGAAGCTAAAGCTTCCACTCAAAGAGGTAGCCTAGAGTCTGACATCAGACATACACCAACAAAAGCGGTCCCCACACTGAAGTCATACCAGAAAACACAACAGGAAGGTCAAGACAGGGCGTCCGACCCCCAAACCCCACCAGTCCTATAGCAATGTGTTCCAAGGAAAACCACCTAGAAGGGCACAGAATTTAAAAGATCACACAATTCTTCAAGAAGACAACACAGTGAGTCTAAAGGGGATGGAAGAAGCTTCCATGTCGAGTCCAAGAACGGGAAATTATACAACTGAATAAAACAACACACACAGTTTGGGATATTAAAACTTAATTCAGTAAGGAGGTAGAATTACCAAAGAAAGCTCAAACTAAAGTGATGATGTAATCAAAAAACTGTCATAACTCCATTTAGTCAACTCAGGAGAAAGCCTTGCCAAGTGAGTGGATGGAGCAGGAGACTGAGTATCAGGACCTGAAGATATAGAGGAGTCGGATCACAGAAGCAAAGAATCTAAATATAAGAATATAAATGCAAACACCAAAGGGATATGTAGGAGCCTTAGGACTCTGAGAGAAGCCAAATGAAGGATCGCAGGCCAATGGCATAGACAGATCTTCAACAGGATCATAGTCAACTCTTCCCTCAGCCCTTGTCAGACCAGAGCATCTTATAACGATTTGTCTTCCTCTGGATGTACAGAAGCTCTGTGAGCCCAGAAACATGTCTGCCATGTGTAACCAGAGAGCTGCAATAGTCACTATAGAGTGAATGAGCGGACCCCAGACAGCTGCTCCCTCATTGACACATCTTTTTATCCTCTAAATTCCCGGGGACCAAGCTGTCAAGATGGCTGAGAGGGCAGAGGTGCTTCTCATCAGGACTGGTGACCTGTGTTCAAATCCGAGAGGCCACGTGGTGAAGGAAAAGACGCAGCTACCCAGAGTTACCATCTCATCATCACACGTGCCATGGCATGCCACCCCCGGAAGAAAGAAGAGAATGCCAATTCCCTATAGCCATCCCTTCATCCGCACTCACTGCAGTCAAAACCCTTCCCTCTCCCAACTGCAGCTATTCATGAATCCACCCCCCACCCAAGCCCCCATTTATCCCGTCACAGCTGCTTAAAACATTCATTTTTGATTACTTCCACCCGTATAAAAGTAATATGTATTTCTAATGGAAACCATTGAAGACACAGATAAGTAAAAACAGGAGAGGAAACTCTACCCTACAGTTATAATCTAGAGATAAGAGTCATTTAAAGTCATGTCCCCATCTCTACCCCCCTCCCTCAGTGGCAACAGAATCCAAGGTCATGAACATGCTAGACAGGCTCTCTGTCACTGAGCCACACACCCAGCTGTGTTTTCCACATGTAGTTGTGCCTTTATTGACTCCCCAGATGAAGCCATACTTTGGAAAAAAAGACTAAATGCTAGCAGCTGGTGCTTCCGTTTGCTCTGCAACTCCAAACATGTTATTTAACTTTAATATTTTAGGGTGATGCCAGGAATGAAACCCATGGGGTTCTGCATGCTAAGTGATAGCACTGAGCTGCATCCTCAGCCCCACTGAATCTTGCATATAGTGGTATGAGGGGAATGGAAACATGCTTGTGCATATGTGTGCATGGGACAACTTGGGAGTCGCTCCTCAGATACTGTCTGGCTTCTCACTGGCCAAGTAAGCTAAGCTGATTGGCTAATCAGCCCCAGGGATTCACCTGTCTGTGACTCCTTAGAGCTGGATTGTAGGCATGTGTAGCTTTTGTATGTGGATTCTGAGATTCAAATCCAGGTCCTGATCTTTGCAAGGCAAGCACTTTATCCACCAAGCTGCCTTTACAGCCCAGCCTGTTTAACGTTTTGTTGCCTCTATCCCGTCAACTGTACAATAGGAATGGTGTTATGATCCTCCTCATTAGCAGGGTCAAATACAGAAAGTGAACTTGGTAGTTGCTCAGTTAGTGTTGTTATTGCTGAACAGGTATATCTGGCATCCATCTGATGCATGACCACCCTCAAAGCAGGGGCAGTAATAACACAAAAGTCTGAAGAAGCTCTGGTGGGTTCATGATGGAGGCAAAGCTCAGCCAGTTCTCCCTGGCTCAGAGTCAGTACTGCACTTTGTGGGATACACAATGCAAAGGTGAAGGCTGGCATTCAGTGAGCATTCTCAGTCTCTGCCTGGGCTCAATGCAAAGGGTTTTGTGCTCACACAATTCTCCCACAGGACCTATTTTCATAACCTGATCCGTGCAGAGCTTGATGAATCAATTAGGGAACACCATTTGCACCCTGCTGCTTCTGATTGGTTAAATATCACACCAGCCGGAAACTGCAGTTGCCGTAAGGCTGTGGGCTGGGTTTTGTTTCGGCTTTGTTTATCTTAGGAATGGCTGCGTCTCAAGGTGTGGTATCCACACGTCAGTAGTAGGAGAAATAGGGAGGGCGTGGATATGGCAGAAAATCTATATGCAACAGAAACCTGGGGGTGTTGAAGGCATTTAACTGTAATAGCTTTACTGGTCATGCTATGACAAACACCTTTGTTATTAAGATATAAATAAGAATGGCTTTGCAGTATCCGGACTGCAAGTGTTTGACATAACTATATTTTCACATTTGTTTTGGGGGTTAATTTCTGATGGGTAAGAACAGTCATACTAAGAACCTTTGCCAGCATTTACTGACCCACTGTGTGTCTGACTCTGTGCTAACAGCTATAAACACAGAGAGCTATTTAATCCCTGGCTCTGTGCTTCAGATAGGGAGATGTAGGGCATAAGAAGTTGAAGTCATGCTCAACGCAGGCTGTGAGGCTAGGAGATGTAAACACGAGGCCCTTAGTTGGATCCCTGGCACTGATGTAAAAAGCCAGATGTGGTGATGTACTTCATAATCCCAGGGTTTAGGAGGCAGAGGCAGGCAGATCCCGGGGGCTCACTGGCCAGCTGGCCCAGTATACTAAGAAAGCTCCATTCCATGTACCACAGCGTAGCCTGGTGATCCAAGGCTGATCTCCAGAATCTTCAGAAAGGCGGAAGGACAGAATCAACCCCATAAAGTTGTCCTCTGGGGACTTGGCTCAGTAGGAAGGTGAAGACTTTTAGATGCCTCTTGAGGATTTACACTTGACACTGTTTTGCTGGTCTCTCCATGCATGGATATTGTTGTGGGCTAAATATTGAATGTCTCCCAGCAGCTCACTTGGTCCCCTACTGATGGCAAAGTTTGGGAAGGCTGTAAAGCCTTTAGAAGATAGAGCCTCCCTGGTGGGAGTGGGTTGCTGGGAGCTGGCCTGGGAGATGCTTTATAGCCAAGCTCCACTTGCTGTTCACACTGTTTCCTGAGTGTGAATGCCGTGTGGTCATCCTGCTCCTGAGATCACTGGTTGCCATGTCTTTCTCATACTAAAGGACTTTATTTCTCTGAAACTATGAAACAAGACAAATCCTTTCTCCATTAAATTACTTTTGTCAGGGTATGTTATCACAGAGGTAGAAAAGTAACACACATACAGACACACACAGAGACACACAAACATACACAGACACACACACACACACACACACACACACACACACACACACACACACACACACGGAGGCAGAGCAGGGCCTCAGAAACAGTATGGCTTGAGCCAGAAGCACAGCCACCATGCTATCCCATTGTATCGCTGATTGCACGAGGTTTCTTAGAATTGTGATTGCCTGACCATGAGAGCAGCCCACCTTGTCTGCTGTGGGTTTGCTAATGGTCCTGGATGACAGCGATTTCCCAGTGAACCCAAGGCACAGACATGGCAAATGAATTAATTACCTTTGAAAAGTCCCAAAGGCAGTAAATGACTGAGGTCGGGAGCCAAGTGACATCCACTCCATCCAAAGTCTTTTCTTCATCTCTTGCCAACCCTCGCCCCCCTCCCCGTGTGTGTGTGTGTGTGTGTGTGTGTGTGTGTGTGTGTGTGTGTGTGTAAGGCAGAAGTTGACATAAGATCCTCAATTTCACTCTATTTTTGAAACAAGGTTTTTCACTGATCCTGAAGCGCCTTAATTCATTGTCTTGATTGGTGGGCAGCAGCCCCCTGATTGGTGGGCAGCAGCCCCCTGATTGGTGGGCAGCAGGCCCCTGATTGGTGGGCAGCAGACCCCGGCATCTTCTCGACTCTGTTTTTTCACATGGGTGATGATAGGTTGCCTGTCTCTGCACATGGCTTTTAAAGTAGATATGGGGATCTTCAGTCAGAGCCTCATGTTTTCCTGACAAGTTCTTATACTTGTCGTCACTGGTATGGTTGTTACACTGTCTCCCCAGGGTGGGCCTGTCATTGGCAAACTGCTTGCTAAGTTTTGATCATCTCTGAGAGCCTACCACAAAATAGCTGTCCTGTTAATATGCACCAGTTGAATGAGTGAGTGTAGCTTTCTCTAGGTTCCTGAGCTGAATTCAGGATGCCCTGGGACACACCCCTGTTCCCTCAACACTACTAAAAAAGGTTTCTAAGCCTAAAGATATTATACTCATTCTCTCTTGATCTCAGAGGCCGTGGAAGGGTGTCAATGCCAGAGTGCATATAAGATGGGACCTGGAAAGATTTTTGTTGCTCAGAGCCTGAGTTCAGATCCTTAAATGAGATTGTAGACTCCACATACATCCACTTTTACTGCCTCCTGTCAGGATGGATTAGTCTTTTTTTTTTTTTTTAACACAGATGAGGTTGGAGAGATGACTCAGTAGTAAAAGCAGTTGATACTCTTTTCAACAGACTAGAGTTTAATTCCCAGAGCCCACATGGTGGCTCCTAACTATCTATAATTCCAATTTCAGGAATTAGGCACCCTCTTCTGGCATAAGGCATGAAGCACACATGTAATACATAGATACATATGCAGACAGAACATACATTGTGGAGGTTTGAATGAAAATGCCCCCCCATAGGCTCATAGGGAATGGCACTATTAGGAAGTGTGGCCTTGTGGGAACAGGTATGATTTTGCAGGAGGAAGTGTGTCACTGTGGGGGTGGACTTTGAGGTTTCAGAAGTTCAAGCCAAGTCCAGTGCCGTTCTTTTTTCTAACCCTAACCCTAACCCTGCAGATGCAGAAGTAGAACTCAGTTACCTCTTCAGCACCATGTCAGCCTGCATGCTGCAATGCTCCCCACCGTGATGATAATGGACTAAACCTCTGGACTGTACTAAAGTCCCAGTTAATGCATTCAAAATCCCTTCTACCAGCTATTTTAAAATATTGAATTAATTATTGTGGACCACAGTTATTCCTCTATGCTAGAGAATATTAGAGGTTGTCCCTCTTATCCATCTGTACCCCTGTACCCATTGCCAAGGTCATGGAACCAGGTCATATTGGAGAGATGAGTCCAGTGGAATTCAGAGAGACCCAGGCTTTGGTCAAGCTTACACAGGGAGCCAGTGGACAAGAGAAGATCAACATCTGGGTCACAGTGCTTGCTTGCCCTGATCTTCTTCTAAACCCTCCTGAGTTCTGGTAACTATATTCTAGTCTCTGCTTCTGTGAGATCAACTTTTAATGAAAATATGTGGCATTTGTCCTTCTGTGCTTAATTTATTACACTTAGTGTAACATCTTTCAATTCCATCCATGGTTCTACAGAAGAAAGACTTTTATTCTTTTAGTGGCTGAGACTTTCCTGGGATTTTTATTCTTTTCATGATACATACCCTGCTTTCTTTACCTGTTGTTTTAGTTGGAGTTACTATTGCCGTGATGAAACACCATGACCTTAAAAGTAAGTTGGGAAGGACAGGCTTTATTTGGCTTACACCTTCAAATCACTGTTGATCATTGGAGGAAATCAGAACAGGAACTCAATAGGGCAGGAACCTGGAGCAGGAGCTCATGCAGAGACCACGGAGGGATGCTGCTTACTGGCTTGCTCCACATGGCTTTTTCAGCCTACTTTCTTATAGAACCCAGGACCACCAGCCTAGGGGATGGCACCACCCACAATAGGTTAGACTCTTTCCAATCAGTCATGAATTAAGAAAATGTCTTACAGGCTTGCATACAGCTCAATTTTATGGAAGCATTTTCTCAACTGAAGTTTTCTCTATTCTAGTTTAGGTCAGGTTGACACAAAACCAGCCAGTACACCCAGTTATCCATCCAAGGATACCCTGGCTGGTTTCCCATGGAAGTGGCTGTTGTGAATAGCGTTGTAACAAGCACATTAGTGCTGGAATCTCTGTAACTTGCAGATTTTAATTCCTTTGATGATATATACATTTCAGGCTGGCTGGACCACTTGGTAATTATTTTTTCTAGCTCTCTGAGACCCCCTCCTTGTGGTTTACCATTTTTTAAAAATATTTATTTATTTATTTATTATGTACACAGTATGCAGAAGAGGGTACCAAATGTCATCATAGATGGTTGTGAGCCACCATGTGGTTGCTGGGAACTGAACTCAGGACCTCTGGAAGAACAGCCAGTGCTCTTAACCTCTGAGCCATCTCTCCAGCCCCGTGATTTACCATTTGTACCAACAGTGTAGTATAGTTCCTTAGCAAAGGTCTGGGGTTTAGGCTTGTCCCTGGAAGCCTGGGCACTGTGAGAAGAGGCTGCTGTCAGACACAGGAGCTTGAGTCATGATTGGCTGGAGCCAATGGTGGCAATTACAGTCCTCTGTGAGATACTGCTTTGGTGAAAATCATGTGATCAAGCCATGGCCAATGGGATGCAAGCGAAAGTCTGATAGGGAGACTTCAGTCAAGGCTGTCTTTCTGCCAAGCTTCATAGAAGAAATTCACGAATACTGGTCACATCTACAGACAAAGGCAGGCACTGGTCCATTCAGTCATCAGAAGGAAACGCTATCAATGCATGAGGGAGGCTAACCCCTGAAAATATCGACTCACCAAATTTCTCCCTGCTATTTTATGAATCCCTTATGACTGAAACCATATTTATTGGGGCATTAGTTCCTCAGTTCCTGACAGGTGAGGGGAGTCCCCAGACTCTGTAGTGTTTGTCTACTTCTCACCTTCATTTGCATCTCTGAGATCTGGTTTCTCATTTCCAGGGTAGTGGGAGGTGGATGTTGGACAGTGTCATCTGTGAGGTTCCTGATACCGGCAATGGGGAACTTCCGTGTGTGACCCTGGACCAACCAACTCAACTGCCTACACCTCAGTGTTTTCGATGAGTAATTCCCCCATGTGCAATTGTGATGGTTACATAAGTCCTCATACATGTCACGTGTTCAGGACAATGACTGACACATAGGCCAATTCATACACATGGTCATCCTTATCTTCACACTCAAGGCTCTTGACTTTGATCTCCATCTATTGTTTGCAGCAGCAGCAGAACTCAGGTTGCTGAAACATGGTTCCCCAGGGGTCAGGAGTGACTCAAAGGTCAGCTCTGCTAAGGCTCTGCCACCTGACAAGCTGGGGCTCAGCTTCTAGCTGTGTGAACTGGAGCAACTTTCACCAACTCCCTACACTTCTATTTCCTCATCTCTGAGACCAAGAAACAATACCTCCCGTGAAAGACGTCTGTGAGAGATTCACCTGGCACCAAGCCCAGTATATAGCAACAGATTTTTTTGATTTTTTTTTTTTTTTTTTTTTTTTTTTTTGCCAAGGGCCACATCAGAAGAAAGAATGTTATGGAATTGGCTTTGGTCCACTTAAAATCTCAAAGAATAAAGCAGTCTTTGTGACTTAAAGACCCCCGTCTCCTGCTTGTAATGTCCAGATCCCAGACCATCCAGCGGCCTTTGAACTCATTCGGCTTTGGCAGGAAGTGGACCCTTCCATAGCAGAGAGCTAGCCTTCCCAGCAGGCTTCCTGCTGAAAAAGCAGGATAAAATGGGGCGGGGGGGGGGGGGTTGTGGTCCCATCAAACAAGCTCTGTGGCCTCCTCACTTGTCCTTGTTGGCTCCCTGTGTGACCTTGACCAAGGTCTGGGTTTCTCAGGATTCCACTGGCCTCAACTGTCCGGTGGAGCCAGACTCCATGACCTTGGCTGTCTCTTCTGGAGATGCATTCTGGGATGCAGGAAGCAGGGCCCCTGGCTGCTGGGGAGATCAAAGGATGTTCTCCCAGAGGAGGCCTCACAGCTGCCTGCCTTCTGAGTAGCTCTTGGCTTCCTGCTCTGAACAGAACCTGCTGTGCAGCCCTGGGAACAGCAAAGGCCTCTGCTGACATCACATGTTGGGTTTCCTCAATCTTCTTGCCCCAGTCCTGGGTCATGGGTTTGAGAGTCTCGTTTGTACTTTCTTCCTGCGCTGTTAATATTCTAGGCACTGAGGAAATTCTTTTTTATTGTTCTAAAGCTACTCATTTATTCTCCGTGGTTAATGATACCCATCTATATTCTGACTGGCCATTGAGACCAAGGCCGTGTCTATCAAGCGTAGCTTCTCATCAGTGTGAGAGTTCTATAGAAGGGTTTATTTCATTGGCTACACAACACAGACTGGGTCATCAAACAATACAGATATTTGCATTCTGTAGAAGTTGAGGACACTAGCTTCTTGCTGCACAAAGCTAGATATTTCAGCAGTCCTGATCTGGTACTGAAAGCCTGGAAGATTCCTGGAGAAGCTTTGGTCTCCACTCTACCTTGGAAAAGCAAAGAAGCTGAGTTCTGACATCAGCAAGGCAACGGAGGAGCTATACACATATCAGTGAAAAGTGAGGGTGATCAGCAGAGAGTAGCATCCTTTCCCCCCCAGACAATTTTATCCTTGGGCCACTGCTAGAAGGGAATGTCCACCCTAGAGAGAAGGTCCTGCTCCTCTCAGTTAACCCTTCCTGGAAAAGCTCTGACAGAACCGCACAGAGGCATGTCTCTTAGTTGATTTCAGGTTCAGTCAAGTCGACAATCTCTCCATCCTGGATCTCAGCTGGCTGTTCTCTCCTGGCTCTGGTCTACACCTCTATATCTTTGTCCCTGCTGGGCTACAGGCAAGACTGGCACTTTACTAGGCATCTGAGGAAGGCATTCTGTGGGAACAGAGACCAGGAAGGTGCAGTATCCTTTGGAAGGTCTCCACCAAGCTCCATGCTGAGCCTAGTCCAGGACTTGCCTCCTGTACCTTGTTAAAAAGATAAACAATTCAACAGGAGCGGCTGGAGCAAGGACTGGGAGGCAGAACTCATGTGGGGCCATCACAACAGCTATAGGCTACTTTAGTGGGAACCCCAATGAGAAAGAAAGTTTAGACTCAGCCAGAAATACAATGTGAACAAGAGGGAATTTACAGGCAAGGAGCAGGGTGGTGTCACTGGGTAGAAAATGACTAAGAAAAAACATCGGGGGGAGTTGGAACTTAAACTGATCTAACAGGCTTCTTACAGGAGACAGGCCAAGACAGTGAGACATCAGCTGAGAAGGGGAAGATTTGGGAAACTGGATCTACAAGGAAGCATGTAGACAGGTCCAGGAGGGGCATCAGGAGCCTGACTGAAGTTTGGGTAAGCCGAGAGTCTTCATCAGCCCTGTCCAGACTCTCCTCACTCAGTTATTTAGGATGCTTAGGTATGTACAACACAGAGCTCTGACTTGAAGACATGTAGAGGAGAAGAGGGGCCACTGATGTCTGAGAGAGACGGTACGGCAGAGAGAGACGGTACAGCGGCTATCACAGCGAGTGTCAGTGGGCAGACTGTGGCTGCAAACCCGGACTGCATCACTTTTTGCTTTAGCACAGAGCAGTGAGGTGGCCTCTTGCTGCTTCTACTTCCCTACTACAGGGCGGGGTTACAGTAACCAACCCCTCATTCTTTGCATCATTGCAGTCAATGGATGAAGTAGAGACTTCAGCCTTCCGGAAGAAAATCAGCATGCGACATGAGCCGAGACAGACACACATGTACAATGCAAGTTCATAACAGTTTGTTTTTAGTACGTGTGAAATGCTGAGAT
Organism: Sigmodon hispidus; assembly: GCA_004025045.1. NCBI lineage: Eukaryota > Metazoa > Chordata > Mammalia > Rodentia > Cricetidae > Sigmodon > Sigmodon hispidus. The sequence continues at coordinate 35,372 of PVIH01014418.1, read as the reverse complement.
GGCTTCAGTTCTAGTTCAGTCTGTTCTAGAATAATCTATTATTATTATTGTTTATCTTGAGGGCTGGAGACACAGCTCAGAGATACACTTGTCTAACATGTACAAGGCCCTAGGCTCAATCTGAGAGAGACAGACAGAGGGGGGAGGGGGTAAATTTCCTCTATAGTACAGCATGTTGTCACATGTCTGTAATCCTAGCATTCAGGGAGCTGAGGCAGGGGGATCATGAGTTTGAGACTAGCCTGGGCTACACAGCAAGTTCTTATTAAAACAAAAATAAAGTGTTGAGTTTAACAATCATTTTGTGTCTCCTTTTCTTGCTAGGGATGGGGTTTGAGTTTAAGACTCAGACGTGTTGGCCTGGAGAAACAGCTTGGTGGGAGGGGGGCCTGGAGATGAGCCCAAGGACCTGTGTTTGGATCCCACACTCAAGTTACAAGTCTCTGCACGCACAGAACTCCAGGGATGTGAAGCTGAGAATAGGAGGGTTGTTGGGGCTTGCTAACTTCCCAGCCTAGCCAAAGAAAAACAAACAAACAAACGAAAACAAGTTCCAGGTTCAGGGAGAGATCCTGACTCAAGAGAATAAGGCAGAGAGCGAGAAAGGACATGGGAATCCCTGCTCTGATCTCTGAATGCATGCAGAAGGTATGCCCGCAAGTGTGTACGTGAATGTGTACACACATACAAAGGAAAGAAATAGTGTTTTCTCTAAAAATAAAACCAAATTCCAGCACACAGAAAGTGTTGGGCATGGGAACTCAGTGGTTAAGAACGCTGAAAACCCTTGTTGAAGATGAAGGTTCCCAGGGCAGGGAATGGGGTCTATCCAAAGGAACCCACCCTGACCCTGAAACCAGGCCAGTGAAAGAAACAGCCTGGATCCGGAACCCAAGCTAATGAAAGAAACACCTTATCCCTTAAACCAGAACCAATAGATAGATAGATAGATAGATAGATAGATAGATAGATAGATAGACAAAACATGCCCTGGCTCTGAAACTGGTACCAAAAGAACACTCTTGGTTTCTAGAATCAGAGCCAGTGAAGGAAATATGTCCTGACTTTAGAATTAGAATCTAAAAGCTAAAAAAGGCCAGTGAAAGAAACACAGTTTGGCCCTGAAATCAGGCCCATCTCTGCCCTGACCAACAAAACTAACCAGTCCCTGAGCAGGAATAGCTAACCAATCTTTGAATATCCCTGGAGAAACTCCTTCCCTAAGAGCTTCTATATAAACCCCTCTGCCTGTTCAGGTGTGGGCTGTTCTTTCCCACTCTGGTAGAGGCAGACACTCTCCTGGACTCCTCCTTCTCAAATAAATCTCTTTCTCAAAAAAGTCTTGGGTGAAGATTTTCACTCACTAGCACAGAGAAGAACTTGCTGAGACATCCCTTAGTGGACTGAGCAGAAAAACCTTGCAGAGACATCCCCTTAGGGGGACTGAGCAAGACTTAATAGCAGAACAGAACCTTGCTGAGACTGACTCCCTTAAGGGACTGAGTAAGGCAGTGCAGAAAAAGTAACAACGTTTCTCTGGAGCTGGAGGAGATTGCTACATTCTGCACGCTTTCCCCTTTAGCAGAGTGTAGCAAAAGAAGTAACATCTTAGGGAAAGAAGAAGAAGCAGAGCTCTGCTGGGAAGTGCAAGTCTGGAGCAGATCCAAGCTCAGCTGTAGAGGCTCTCCACGAGAAGAGCAGGACTGCTGTATCCTTCAGGGAGACCAGCCCCCACCACACCCCAGCTTCAGGTACAGCCTGACTTTAGGATACCTTTCCCTCTATAGCTGAGCATCCCTTCCCAGAGTTGTAACACTCTCTTACACCCAGCACCCATCTGTAACTCATCCCTCTTGGCATCTTCAGGCTCTGTACCATGTGGTGCACTTACATACATGCTGGCAAACACCCATACACAGAATCTAAATAAATCTTTAAGAAAAATTGGGGGCTAGAGAGATGGCTCAGCAATTAAGAGCACTAGTTGCTCTTCCAGAGATCCTGAGTTTAACTCCCAGCAACCACATGGTGGCTCACAACCATATATAATGCAATCTGCTACTGCCTTCTGGCGTGCAGGCAGAACACTGTATACATAATAAGTAAATAAATCCTAAAAAAAAAAAAAGAAAAAAATGGGCATGCTGTGTGCCTGTAACCCATGGAAAAGACAAATCTTCAGAGCTTGTTAGCCAGACAGCCTGGATACAATTGCAAGCTTCTAGATCAAGGAGAGACCCTGTCTCAAGGGAATAAAGACATACACTACATCCTGCTCTGTCTTCCACATACATTCACACAAGCACACATTCACATTTCTGCAACACACACACACACACACACACACACACACACACACACACTTTGCTAATGTCTATTAAGAGCTTAACAATGCAGATGACTGTGGTGGTCCATAGCTGTGATCCAATATGGAGAGCTGAGAGAATCATCATTTTGAGACTCTCCTGGGATACAGAGTCTCTCTCTCTCTCTCTCTTTTTCTTCCTTTCTCTATCCCTTTTCCCCACCTCTTTCTTGCACACACACACACACACACACACACACACACACACACACACGGCTTAACAAAGCACATGGCAACCATAAGGCTTTATGTTTATGAGTCAGCTGTCTTCTGTGGTTGTGATTAGCAGCTAAACATTAAAAGACAGGCTTTGCCTCCATCGGACCCTCAGGTAGCCCAGGATTCTTTCTCCAGGCTTTGTGGTTTCTACTTGTCTATGCCTATGTCCTTTCTTTATTTGTTTAAATGTATTTAATTTTATTTTTATGTATATAGGTGTTTTTACCTGTATGTATGTCAGTGTACCGCATGCATGTAGCACCCATGGAGGACAGAAGAGGGTGTCAGATCCCCTGGAAATGGAGTTACAGGTGGCTGTGAGCCTACATGTGGGTCCTGGAATGGAACCAAGGTCTTCTGGAATAGCAGTCTATAATCTCAACTGCTGATCTCTCTCTCAAGACCCTGTCTATCCTTTCTGTGCTGGGTTTTGCCCCTCAGTGGGAGTCACAGCCGCAGCCTGCAGTGTGGAAAGAAAAAAGGAAAAGAGAATAATTACTTCCTTTCCCCTCTGGCTTCCGTGACACTTGCCCACGGCTAACATTTAGTGTCGGCTGATGCTCTGTTCTCTCATTGAGGTCCCATAACAACTTAGGGCAGAACTCATGGCCGAGAGGCCCAGCACTCAGTCGGCCTCTTGATTCCTCTGAGGAAAGTTCATTGCCCAGACCCTTTACACTAAGGAATGGCTAGTGTGAGTACTAGTCACCCACTGTCCAAGCCAGTTTGGAGTGAAACTCTTCCATGTCCTTTTTTTTTTGTAAACCTGTCAGCCAGGTGAGGGCTGGTCAGCCTTGAAGCCGTGTTTCACATACCATGGACCCGCATGCTAGAACAAGTCTAGGATGTTTAAAGACTCAACAGAGTAGTGGTTCTGAACCCGTGGGTCTCTGCTCTTCTAGGGTCAAATGATCTTTCACAGAAGAGGCCTAAGACCATTGAAAAACACATTGCATTACATTTATTTCAATTATAAAAATAATTTTCTGGTTGGGGGTCACAACGATATGAGGAAATGTATTAAAAGGTCATAGCATTAGGAAGGTTAAGAACTGCTGTGATAGTGTTTCTTGCAAGAACAGAGTTTAACACAGAGCTAAGTTTGTGGTACAGTACTTATGCCCCTTTCTCGAATCCCAGTCATCTTCACACTACTGCAGCAGAATACCTGAGACTGAATAATTTATTATTTTTTATTTTTATTAAAAATAGATTTTTTCCATACAATATATTCTGATTATGGTTTTCTCCTTTTCCTATTTCATTCCTCCCCATCTCCCCTCCCACCCAGACCCATATCCTTTCTTTCTCTCATTAGACTACAAATAGACATGTAAAGAATAATAGTAAAATAACATAAAATGAAAACAAGCAAATTGGGATATGACAAAACATCCAAACAAGAGAGACAAAGAAAAATAGACACAGAGACACATATTCACACAAGACACACGTGTTCACACAGAGACACACATGTTTACACAGAGACACACATGTTCACACAGAGACACACATGTTCACACAAACACACATGTACACACAGAGACACATATGTTCACATGAGACACAAATGTTTACACAGACACATATGCTCACATGAGACACACATGTTCACACAGAGACACACAAGTACACACAGAGACATGCATGTAGACACAGAGACACACATGTTCACAAAAACAAGAATCTCACAAAGCCCAGATCAGAAGACATACACACAGCAGGGACCTGTAAAGTAGAAAAAAAAATGCCTTGACAACTTTATGAGGCAAAGAATCTCCAAAGATGCCACTGAGCTTGTTCTGTGCTGGCATCTACTTCTGGGTTTTCAGCTGCCCTTAAGGGTGACTTGTTTTCTCAGTGAGGCTTCCTTTGAGAAAACTAATTCCTCATTTGCAAATGGCTATCAATTGGTAGTAGCTGGGTTAGGGGTGAGGGCTGTGTGTACTTCCCCTTTTATTTCTGGGTGCAGACCTGTGCAGGTGCTGTGCATGCTGCCACAGTCTCTGTGAGTTCATGTGTGTGCCAACCACACTGTGCCTAGAAGACCTTAATTCTAGATTAATTGGTATCTTCTGTCTCCTTTGGATCCTAAACTCTTTCCACCCTCTCTTCTCTTGGGTTTCCTGGGCCCTGGTTTGATGGAGACACCCCCCTTTAGAACTGAATGTTCAAAGGTCTTTCAGTCTTTGTGTATTGTTTGGCTGTGGACAGCCACCAATAGCTTTGGCAATAACCTGGGTTGTTTGGGGGATTTCCATGGGATCCATTTGGCCCAAAACTACATAAGATGGAAACTATTCCAGTACAGCAAGCTTTATTTGTCCAGTTGGGGGTTCTGTATCCTCTGTTATTTGGTGATTTCACTTAGATTGCCTTCATATATATATATTTTAGGAAGTTCCTACTGTATGAGATTCCCATATGACCCCCTCCAATGGCCCCTGTGTTAGCTGTCCCTCCCTGTTTACCCTCCTATTCTAGAACCTTCCATCCACCCATAACTGTTTATTCTATTTTCCCTTCCTAAGGAGATCTCTCCCCTCTAGCCCCTTATTCTCCTCTACCTAAACTCTATGGTTATATGGTTTGTAGCTTGTTTATCAATGACTTAACAGGTAACATCCATCTATAAGTGAATATATGCTCTGTTTGTCTTTCTGGGTATGAGTTATCTCACTCAGGATGATTTTTTTCTAGTTCCATCCATTTACCTGCACATTTGATTAATTTTTTCCAAGACAGGATTTCTCTGTCCTAGAATTCGCTCTATAGACCAGGCTGGCCTTGAACTCACAGAGAATCGATCTGCTTCTGCTTCTCAAGTACTGGAATTAAAAGCACTCAACACCACACTCGGCCCATTATTTCATTTTTCAATCATTCAGTGATGTTCCATTGTGTAAATATACCACATTTTCTTGTGTCCAATTTCAAGCTATCATAAATAGAGCATCAATAAACATACCTGACCAGGTCCTTCTGTAGTAGGATGAAGTATTCTTCCCAAAAGTGGTATAGCTGGATATTGAGGTAGATGGGTTTCCATCTTTCTGATGAACTGCTACACTGGTTTCCATAGTGTCTGTATAGGTTTGCATTCTCACCAACCATAGACGAATGTTCCCCTTACTCCACATCCTCCCTGGTATGAGCTCCCATTTGTTTCTAGTTTTTGTTTGTTTGTTTTGATTGTTGTTTTCTGCTTTTTTTTTTTTTTTTTTTGGATCTTGGCCATTCTTACTGGTGTAAGCTAGAATCTCAAAGTAGTTTTGATTTTCATTTTCCTGATGACTAAGCAAGTTGAACATTTCTTTGTTTCTCAGACATTTGAATTTCCTCTTTTGAGAATTATCTGTTTAGATATGTACCCCATTTTTAAATTGAGTTTTTTCTCAATATCCAGTTTATTTAAATATATATTTTGAATATATAGTTCTCTATCAGTGTAGTTGATAAAAATCTTTTTTTTTATTTTGTAGGCTGCCTCTTTGTTCTAATGATGATGTTCTTTGTCCTACAGAAGATTTTCAATTTTATGAGGTATTATTTATTATTTGTTGTTCTTAGTGTCTGAACTAATGGCAGTCAATTCAGAAAGTCTTTTCTTGTGCCAGAGCATTAAAAACCATTAGATTTAGTGGATCTGGCCTTACATTGAGGTTTTTTTTTTTTTTTTAAATCCATTTGGAGTTGAGTTTTGTGCAGGGTAATAAGTATAGATCTATTTGCATTCTTCTACATGCAGCCATCTAATTTGACCCTCATTATTTCATGAATATTGTTCTTTTTCCAGTGTGTATTTCTGGTTTCTTTATTTTATTTTTTTTTAAAAATCAGGTGTCCATAAATGTGTGGACTTACTTCTAGGTCTTCAATTCTATTTCTTTGATCAATGTGTCTGTTTTTGTGACAACACCATGCTGTTTTTACTACTTTAGCTCTGTAGTACAATTTGAGATTGGGGTTGGTGATATCTCCAGCAATTCTTTTATCATTCAGGAATGCTTTAGATATCGTTGGGTTTTTGTGCTTCCATATAAAGCTGAAACTTGTCCTTTCAAATTCTGTGAGTAATTATGTGGGAACCTGAATGAGGATTGCTTTGGACCTATAGATTGCTTTCAGTATTATAGTCATTTTTACTATATTAATTCTACTAATGCATGAGTGTGGGACATCTCTTTATTTTCTAATATCTTCCTAAATTTTTTTCTTCAATTTTTTAAATACAAGTGTTTTACTTGCTGGGTTAGAGTTACCACAGGATATTTTATATTATTTGAGGCTATTATGAAAGGTATTGTTTCTCTTATTTCTTTCTTAGTCTGTTTGTAATTTGCATATAGGCAGACTACTGATTTCAGTGTGTTCATTTTGTACTGTGTCCCTTTGCTGAAGGTGCTTATCATCCACAGGAGTTTCCTGGTGGAATTTTTTGGTTGCCTATGTATATTATCATATCATTTGCAAATACAGATAATTTGCCTTCACTCCTTCCTGCTTGTATCCCCTGATCTCCTTAGTTGTCTCATTGCTGTAGCTAAGACTTCAAGGACTGTATTGGATAGGTATAGAGAGAGTGTACAACCTTGTCTTATTCTTGATTTGAGTGTAATTGTTTTGAGTTTTCTCCATTTAAGTTGATATTGGGTATGAGATTTCTGTAAATTGCCTAATTTATCATGTTGATGTATCTCCCTAGGACTTTTATTATGAAGGGGTGTCAGATTTTTGTCAAAAGCCTTTTGTAAAGATTTATTTATTTATTATATATACAGTATTCTGCTTGCATACATGCCTGTATGCCAGAAGGGGGTACCAGATCTCATTGTAGATGGTTATAAGCCATCATGTGGTGCTGGGAATCGAAGTTAGGTCCTTTGGAAGAGCAACCAGTGCTCTTAACCTCTGAGTCATCTCTTCAGCCCTGTCAAAAGCTTTTTTTCTGCATCTAATGAGATGGTTGTGAGCTTTTTTTTCTTTTAGTTTGTTTACATGATGGATTGTATTTATTGATTTATGAATGTTGAACCATCTCTGCATCTTTGGGATAAAGCTTGATCACAGTGGATATGTTCTTAAATTCAGTTTAAAAGTATTTTGTTGACAATTTTGTGTCTATGTTCATAAGGAAAATCTGTCTGTAGTTCTCTTTCTTTGTTGGGTCTTCGTGTGGTTTAGGTATTAGAGTAACTGTGGTCTCTTAAAAACTTTAGAAATGTTCCTTCTGTTTCTGTTTTGTGGAGTAATTTGAGGATCATTGGGGCTAACTCTTCTTTGAAAGTTTGGTAACAGGCTGGAGAGATGGCTCAGCGGTTAAGAGCACTGACTGTTCTTCCAGAGGACCTGAGTTCGATTCCCAGCATCCACATGGCAGCTAACAGCTGTCTGTAATTCCAAGATCTGACACCCTTACAGTTATACATGTATGCAAAATACCAATTCACATAAAATGAAAATAAATATTTTTTTAAAAAAAGAAAGTTTGGTAGAATCTGTGTTAAAATTATCGGTTCCTGGATTTCTTTTGGTTGGGAGACTTTTAGTACTACGTCCATTTCACTACAAGAGCTGCCAGGAGACTCAGAGGAAAGAAGTTGAAATGCTGCTCTGAAAAAACGTATCGAGCCACATGGCTGAACAGGATAAGAATAATGAGTTAGTTTAAGAGCAAGAACTAGCTAGCAATATGCCTAGGACCTAGGCCAATTAGCAAAAAAATTAATATAAGCATCTGTGTGATTCTGTGGGACTACGTGTGTTTCTGCCAGATTGCTAGACTGCTCATCAAACCTTTGGTGTATACTGGAAAGTCCTGGCTGGAAACCACATACAACATTTAACCTCACTGTGTGGGGGTTGGTATGTGATTTAAGCTGTAGTAGTGTTTCTTTTATGAATTTGGATGACTTTTTGGTGCATAGGTGATAAAAATTGCAATGTCCTTTTGGTGGATTTTTTCTTGAATAAGTATGTAGTAGCCTTCCTTATCTTTTCTGATTAGTTTTGGTTTGAAACTTATTTTATCAGATATTATAATGGCTACACTGGCTTGCTTCTCAGGTCCATTTGCCTGGAATATCTGTTTATATCCTTTACTCTGAGGTGATGTCTCTCTTTGATGTTAAGGCATGTTTCTTGGATGCAATAGAAGTTGGATCCTGTTTTTTTAATCCAGTCTGTTATTCTGTGTTATTATTGGGGGATTGATACCATTAATGTTGAGAGTTATCAGTGAGCAGTATTTGTTGATTCTTATTCATTTTTGTTGTGTAGTGTGGGGTGTCCCCCCAATTCTTTTGATTTTTCTGGTCTGATATTATTTATTCCTTGTCTTTCGTGATTGTGGTTAGTCTCTTTAGGTTGAAGTTTTTCTTCTAACATCTCCTGCAGTATTGGAATTGTTGAAAGTTACTGCTTAAATTTGGTTTTATTAAGGAATGTCTTTTGTTTTCCTCCTATTATGATTGAAAGTTTTGCTGGGTATAGTAGTCTGGGACTGGCATCTATGGTCCCTTAGAGTTTGTAGAACATCTGTCCATATCCTTCTGGCTGTTAGAGTCTCCACTGAGAGGTCAGGTATAATCTTAATATGTCTTTCTATACTTAATATTTGGTCTTTTTCTCTTGCATCTCTTTAATATTTTTCATTATTCTGTACACACTTGGTGTTTTGGTTAGTATGTGGCATGGGGAATTTCCTTTCTGGCCTAGTCTATTTGATGATCTGCATGTTTCTTGTACTTTAATAGGCTCCTCTTTCTTTAAGTTGGAGTTTTTTTCTGTAATTTCAACATAAAATATTTTCTGTGCCTCTGACCTAGGATTCTTCTCCTTCTTCTATTCCTTCTATTTGTATATTTGCTATCTTTATGGTGTCTCAGATTTCCTGAATATTTTGTCCCTAGATTTTTAAGATTTAACATTTTCAGGGCTGGAAGAGCAGGCTCACTGACTGTTCTTTTAGAGGTCCTGAGTTCAATTCCCAGCAACCACATGGTGGCTCACAACTATCCATGATGACATCTGGTTCCTTCTTCTATACACTGTATACATAATAAATAAAAGAAGATTTAACATTTTCATGCATCTCTTCTTCCTTCCTTCCTTTCTTCCTTTCTCTATTTCTGTCTGTCTGTCTGTCTGTCTTCAGTTACTGAGATTCTCTTTTCCCGCTCTTGTATTCTGTCAGTAAGGTTTGTCTCTGAGGTTCCTGTTTCAGTTCTAAACCTTTCCTTTTCAATTTTCCCCCAGTTTGGATTTCATTTATTGCTTTTGCTTCCATTTGCAAGTCTTGAATTATTTTCTTAATTTCATTCCACTGTTTGTGTTTTCCTGTATTTCTTTAATAGATTTATTCATTTCCCCTTTCAGAACCTCTAACATATCCGTAAAGGCTATTTTGAGGTCTCTGTTTTGCACTTCAGCTATGTTGCATTTCTCAGGGTCTGCTGTGATGGGCTTTCTGGCTCATCATGGAGACATGGATAATGGAGACATATTATCCTAGATGCTCTTAGTTGTGTTTTTATATGGGTAGCTAGGCATCTTGGTTTGGGATGATTGTCATTCTAGGTCCTTCTATCTTGTCTTTTCTTTATTGGGTGGGTGTTTCATTCCTTGGCTTTTGTTGCACCCTCTTGTTTATAGAAGAATGTGGTGGCCATAGGTTGTTTGGTAGGTGTCTTCATTACGGTTGTGTTGCTGTGAAGAAACTCTATGACCATGGCAACTCTTAAAAAGGAAAATATTTAATTGGGGCTAGTTTACAGTTTAGAGGTTCAGTCCATTATTGTCATGGCAGGAAGCATAGTGGCATGCAGGTAGACATGGTGCTGAAGAGGTAACTGCAAGTTCTATGTCTAGATGGACAGGAAGCAGGGAATAGAGATACCAGCGGGTGTGGGGGGCTGGCTAGCTTGGGCTTCTGAAATCCCAAAGCCCATTCCACTGACACACCTCCTCCAACAAGGCCACACCTCCTCCAACAAGGCCACACCCACTCCAACAAGGTCACACCCACTCCAACAAGGCCACACCTACTCCAACAAGACCACACCTACTCCAACAAGGCCACACCTACTCCAACAAGACCACACCTACTCCAACAAGACCACACCTACTCCAACAAGGCCACACCTACTCCAACAAGACCACACCTACTCCAACAAGGCCACACCTACTCCAACAAGGCCACACCTACTCCAACAAGGCTACACCTACTCCAACAAGGCCACATCCACTCCAACAAGGCCATACCTCCCAATAGTGCCACTCCTGGTGAGCTTATCAGAACCATCTTCATTCAAACATTAGAGAATGTCTGAGATCCTGTCAGGTGTGGTCACTGGGGGTTCCAGTTCTAATATGTTTCTTGGGAGATGACACTTAGGGTGGAGATAGGCTAGAAACAGGAGAGTATGTTGAGGAGATGAACAGGAAGGAAGAACACAGGGTGTGCCACCAGCATCTGCTTCCCTGGCTCATGTGCTTCTGTGGTCGATGGATTCCCAGAGAGTGGATGCAGAGATTGACAGCCAAGACAAAGGGATGGGATGGTGAGGGAGGCTGCAGGAGGATTTCTGCGTGGTCTGCTGGAGATGGGGGCAGAGAGGAGGGAAATGCTGCAGCAGGCGGTCTGCTACAGAGCTGGGGGATTGGATTTGGAGTAGAGGAAGGAATGAATGTCTGAAAATAGCTTATCGGCTTCCCTGACTTTATAAATGTTCATAAATGGGTAATTTATAAAGAGCATAAAGTGCAGTCCAAAGCTTCTGTCCCACCAGAAACTTTCAAATACCCAGCAGCCACTTCCCAAATAATTGACTACGAGGCTTAATATTATAGTAACTACTGGGCCAATGGCTCAAGCATATTACTAACTAGTTCTTACACTTAAATAGCCCATAATTTTTATCCATGTTTAGTCACATGACTTGGTATCTTTTCTCAGTCCAGCATTCTCATCTTGCTTCCTCTGTGTCTTACTGGCATCTGCTCTGCTCTTTCTCTTCCCAGAATTTTCCTTGTCTGATCACCCCGCCTATACTTCCCATCTGCCTAGCTTCTGGCCAATCAGTGTTTTGTTAAACCAATATTTATAATGACAAATATTTACATTGTTCAAGAGCATAATCCCACATAATAGCTATTGGTAGTAGAGATTGATAGTTAAAATGGTTAAATTTTGAAGAAATGGTGAGTAAAGGGTCAGTGGCCAGGCACAGGGCTGTATTACTCTGAGGCTGCCATGGGAGTGCTGTGGCAAGAAGAACATGATCCTACAGCAGGGTGGGATGGAGGTGGCAGCCACATGATGACTTAATGCTGGGAGAGACACTGAGCCAGGTGACATCCATTCCACTCCCAGGCTGTGCCTGCAGCACTATTACCAAATGTTGCCAACAGAAAAGTACACGTGGGATCATGGGTAAGTTGAGGCAGGACCACACCCTAATGGGGGTTTGTAGACAAACTGGCTCTCACTGGCTTTCTCCTGTCCATGCTCCCACACCTGGGCTCCCACAGGGACTCCACACACTTCCTCTGGGGTCCTTTAGGTCATTTACTCACAATATCAGTGTATATACATACAGTGTGTTCAGACACAAACTGGTTCCCACTGCTAATTAAAGAAAATGCTCAAAAGTCTGTTGGGAAAGTGTCAAAGGGCAGGGGTGCTAACTCAAGGGATTTCCTCTGGCCAAATCAAAGACAACTTGAAATCAAAATTAATAATGATGGGGCCAGAGAGATGGCTCAGTAAGTGTCTGGCTCATAAGCATAGGGACCCAAGTCTGACAATCAGAATCCCCATAAACCTGACCCACAGAAAAACCTGGGTGTGGTGGCACACACTTGTAATCCTAGCCCTGAAGACAGAAACCAGGAAAACCTTGAGGCTTGATAGCCATTTACCCTAGTGAGAGACCCTTTTTGGAAGAAAAAGGAAGGAAGAAAGAAAGAAAGAAAGAGAGAGAGAGAAAGAGAGAAAGAGAGAAAGGGGAGAGAAGAAAAGAAAAAAAAGAGAGAAAAAGGAAAAGAAAAAAATGAGGCCAGGGAGATAGCTTGTTGGGCAAAGGTCCCTGAGGCCATATCTGACATCCTGCATTCCATCTCCAGGACCCATTTGGTAGAAAAAGAGAATCATCCCTACACATGTGTGCTCCTCTGACCTCCACATGTGTGCTGTGGCATGCATAACCTTCCAACAAAAACAAATAAATTTAATTTTAAAGATGAATAACATCTGAGGAAGGATACTGTGGTTTTCCTTTGACCACCCACCACACAGAGACATGTACACACATACCTGAACATACACGTTTACACACACACACACACACACACACACACACACACACACACAATGATAGCAGTGAACTAGAAGCTGGAAGCTACTGAAAAAAAATAAATACGGATACGTAGGCCCACACTGATATAAACAAGTAGCTAAATGGAGGGAAGAATTCTCTGTGTAGTGGCATACAGCACTTACAAGGCTGAGGGCCGGAATTACACGTGGGAGGTTAGCCTGGGCTCCATAGCTGGACCCTGTCTCAAAATCAACTAATTAGTCAATAAAAGAGCAAGAAATGTTTTTTTCTTCCAATGAAATTCAACTAGGAAATATAGATACTGAGTCAGAACGTCTCCAAAGATCAATAGAACTCACGGGAGGCAGCCTAGCGTGGGATGAGAGGCCTCGGAGGGGCACCTCTTGTTATAGATACAGCTTTAGAGAACTCTGTCCTCACCAAAGGACCAAAGGAAATATGACTTATCTTGGGTCAAACTCACATCATGTGGTTCCAGCTGGTGCATGGCATCGTACCAAAGGGGAAGCTGTGCTTGGGAGTCTCCTGATGTCCACGCAGCACAATGGATCCATGGTGCTTTCTAAGATTTAAAAAAAACGGGTTTATTTTGGTGCGTGCGTGCTGTGTGTGTGTGTGTGTGTGTGTGTGTGTGTGTGTGTGTGTGTGTGTGTTATTTGCATGTGAATGCTTGCACAGATGTGCTGCCTTGCCTCTCTCCCCTCTATGCCCTTGGGACAGGGTCTCTCACTGAACTTGTTAGGTTTCTAGCAACTCTACTTTCTCCATCCTCCACAGCTCTGGGGTTACAGCCCTGGGTGGCCAGGCTCAGCTTTTTATGTGGGTGCTGAAGATCCTCATGCGTACACAGCAGGAGCTTTTATCCACTGAGCTATCTCTTCAGACCTCAGATTTAAAAAAATAGCGAAATGGACTAAAATTCATTTGCTTTTGATTACTGGCATGTGCCAAGAATTATGGTGATGAAACAGCCATCCTGAAAAACATGAAGCAATTGCTATAAATGAACATGTGCACAAACGTGTGGGAGAGTTCACAGCCCATAAAATTTAGCAAGCGTTTTGGGTTTGGTTGTTTTCCTTTTGCAGTGTGGGTTGTAGGGACTGAGCCCAGTGCCTAGTACATTAGAGGCAAGCACTATACTACTGAGCTATACTACAAACACCACTGATAAACTGTAATTACTTATTAGTAAATGCTGTAGTCAACATGCAGGTGTGAGCCTAGCTTAGTATCTTTGTGCATCCCTGTAATCCCAGCAGCTGAGGCTGATGCAAGAGTAATACAAAGTTGAGGTCAGTGTATGCTTCATTTCATAGTGAGACTCTAGTCAAAAATAAATAAATAGATAGATAGATAGATAGATAGATAGATAGATAGATAGATAGATAGATAGAAAAAAAGCCAGGTGGTGGTGGCACATGTTTTTAATCCCAGCACTTAGGAGGCAGAGGCAGGCATATCTTGCCTGGTCTACAGATGAGTTCCAGGGCAGCCAGGGCTACACAGAGAAACTTGGTTTCAAAAAACAGCAAAAAGCAAGTCCCAGATTTATAGTCGACTATGGTGGCAGATGTGGATTCTGCAAAAGGGCAGGCGTGCTTTTCATCTGCTTTCTGATAAAGTTCACTTGTCTTCTTCCCGAGTAAGCCTCCTTGGGTATAGTCTGTCCCCAGCCCTGTTGTGTTATTATATCCTGTGTGGAAAATACCAGGGTGATTATCAGAAGTTGAAGATTCGAGTATCTGTGTGACCTGGAGGTTTTTTCCCCCCACAGGTGACACTGTGGGACACTTGGGGGAAGCCCATTCATTCTTTTCAGCCCTGCTTCACCGACAGAAGCAGAACACAGTTGAAAAAGTGAAAAGCCTTCTGCAGACAAAAAAAAAAAAAAAAAAAAAAAAAAAGATGTTTCTGCCCGGAACTGAGCCTGCAGCGGTGTGTGAAAAGTTAACCTCTCATTTGAAGTGCGGTGCCATCTGAAGGGAGAGCCCATTTTTGTGGAGTCTGCGCTCTGCCCAACCAGATGGCTTTTTCCATCCACTGAGCTGCCTTTTTTTTTTTAAAGTGGGAAATTTCAGGGGAGGTCAGTCAGACACAAAAATATTTGGGGATCCACTGCAATCAGCCGTGATCACAGTTCAGCTAAACAGCAAGCTTTGATGATATTGCTCCTTGGTAGGGCGGTTCCAGCAGGTCCACTGGCTGTGCATTCAGTGGCAACGTGAAAGAAGTAGCATTTACACAGGGAGAACAATCAACCAGCAAAGAAGAAAAAGAGCTGCAGAAAAACAGAAGTGCCAGGCAGCCTTAGGCTGTCAGAAGAAACACAAGGGATAGATACATCAAGGACTGGATCCCTCCCTCTTAGAGACCAGGGAGCAATTAATACCAGTGTGCAGCCATTTTTAACGTTCTCGCAAAGGAAAAGCACAACAGCTTTTAAAAGATTTATTTACGTGTGTGTGTTTGTCTTGTGAGTTGTGAGTCCAGAGGACAACTTACAGGAGCAGATTCTCTCCTGCAGCCAGCTTCATCCTTGTGATGGAATACAAGCTTTTAGGCTTCGTGGCAATACCTTTGCCCCCGAGCCATCTAACTGGGTTGTTTGTGTGTGTGTGGTTGATATTTTTTTGTGTCATTTTTAAAAAACCAAATATAATAGAATAGCTAATGAATTTGTGATGCACATTTAATTAATTTGTGTGTATGTATGCATGTGATGTATGTTCATCTGTGTATGTGTGTTTGCATGTATGTGGGTGTATAAACACTTGTGTGTGTGCATACATAGAGACTCCAGAGGTTTACATCAGGTTTATGCATTTGTATTTTATTCATTAAGACAGTACCTCCCACAGAACCTAGAACTCACTGGTCCCTCTAGTCTAGCTAGCCAGCTTGCCCCAGAGGCCCCAGAGGTCCACCTCCACCCCCTGAGAACTGGCACCGCGGGTATGCTACCATGCCCACCTGGTTTTTTATGTGGTGCTGAGGATCCAAACTCTGGTTCTCATGCTCAGTGGTAAGTGCTTTATCTGCTAACCTCTCTAGTTATTTACTTTTGGGACAAAGTTTCACTTTGTAGCCCAGACTGCCCTCCTGAAGACCATCCTCCTGCTTCAGCACCCTGAGTACTGGGTAGTGAATATATTTTTAGAAAACTGCTTGGCAGGGAATGTTTGAATCACTATCAGTTCCAAAGAAACAGCCATGAGGAGCATAATAATTTTTCCCATTTAATAAAAAGGGAAAATAGAGGTATTGCTCAATATAGAGTACATGAGAAGCCCTGGATCAGGCCTTGTCACAGTCGTAATTATAAATAACAGCATCAATGACAATAAACATTTTGAAAGGAGTCTTTGCTTTGTTTTAAGACAGAGTGTCATGGGCTGGAGAGATGGCTCAGAGGTTAAGAGCATTGACTGTTCTTCCAGAGGACCTGAGTTCGATTCCCAGCAACCACATGGTGGCTCACAACTGTCTGTAATGCCAAGAGCTGACACCCTTACACAGTTACATATGTAGGCAAAACACCAATTCACATAAAATAAATAAATAAATAAATAATATTAAAAAAAAAAGACAGAGTGTCACACAATGTCTAGGTTGGCCTGGAACTCCCTATGTAACCCAGGTTGTCCTTGAATGAGCTGCAATATTACTTCTTCAGCCTCGCAAGTGTTGGAATTATAGACATGAGCCACTATGCCTATCTTGAAAGATTTTTATGAGTGCTTTTGAGACTCACCACAATGTTTAAGGCTTTTTTTTTTTTTTTTTTTGGTCTATACATCAATTAGGTTAGTGTGAAATAAATCATTAAAATTAAATAAAAATACTTACATCAATATGAATATGGATTTATAGTGACTGTGCTTTTGATGAGTGTGAACATTAGTTTTGATGAAGACATGAGAAAGTGACAGAGGCGATGTTGGCACAGGAACAGGAAGTGGAGGGCTATTCTGGGTCTCCCGGAGCAGCAGGTCTATTTTTAGTTGCTTCTTTTAAAAACTATACCAACAAGGTTAAGAATTATAAATCTGGAAACTAGCTACTGTGCAAGTATGAGGACCTGAGTTTGAATCCCCCAAACCCAGGTCAAGTTATGTGGAGTGGTATGCGTCCATAGACTCAGCACATTGCTATGGCAGATGGGAAGGGGAGGCAGGAAAATCCCCAGGAGCCAGTCAGTTCTCCTGGCATATGCCTGAGTGACTAGCAAGAAACATTGTCTGTCACAAAGTGGGTACCGAAGTCTGTCCTCTGAATTCCATACTAAGGCTCCATGCTGTGGCTCATGTGCCCACACTTACACACATACATCGTAAAATGGCAATAAAAATCACAAATCTACTATTTTTGTGTGCATGTTAAAATATCTTTACTTTCTGGTACTGTTACTGGCACCTCTGTGCTTCTTTTGTAGCCGTTATCATTCATGTAACTTCATGATTATTTCTGAAAATATCCGTGTCTTAGAGGAGAGAGAATGTGTTAATATATTCTTTGACCTGGTATTAAGTGTCCTAGAATAGTCACCAAGGATTCAGCTTTCACCTGATACGTATAAAAAGAGGACAGTTTGCTTTGCTTCTGAACACAAGGACACATCAGACAAAACTAACTGAGGACATTTATAAAGTAACTGGCTTAGAAAACCTTCAAAATGTCAAGTTCAAGAAAGATAGAAAAGGTCGTTAACTATTTCAGATTAAAGGAAGGGAGAGAGATAGAATGCAGACACACCATCTTGGATTATATACTCAACAGGAAAACAGGGAGTTATCAAGGGCATCGTTGGAGAGACCGACAACATTTGGATGTGAACTGTGGTTTAAACAACAGGGCTGCAGCCTGGCTCTGATTCCCATTTTCTGTGATTGTATTTTTGTTTCTTCTGGGAACTTTGTTCTTAGGGACCACAGTCTGAATTAGTTAGTGGAAAGTAGGCACCATGCTTTCCTATGCATGTTTTTATGTGAAAAATATGTGTTTAGAGAAAGCTGGAGTGAATGAGGCCAAACCTGAATAAAAGACACTCGGGGGTTCTTATGCTAGCTTGCAACTTTTCTATAAAATCAAAATTACCTTAACGTGAATGTTTAACTCTTCCACTAACAAAGGAAAACAAAGCATCCAAACCCTAAACAGACTGTCCTCAGTGGTGTGAGCCACTAAGGCTTATTTTGGTTGGGGGGTGGGGGAAAGGCTGGCTACAGTGGGTTCTGTGGTTATTCCCAAAAGATATCTTCACATCCTGCCTCACAAAACTGGAAAAAAAGTGAACTTATTTGGTAAAAGGATCTTTGTGAATGGAATGAAGGTGATCTCTTAAAGACATGTTTTATTTATTATTAATATGTGTCTCTATGGGTACTCGATTCATGAGTGCTCATCTCTATGTATATGGCAGACCATGTGAGATTAAAGTTCCACTCTCAGGAGTTGATTCTGGGGCTTAAACTCAGGCCACCAGGCTACCAGTAAATGCTTTTAACCACTGGGCTGTCTTTCTGGCAGGAGTGTAGAAATTCTTAAGATGAACTTATTTGAGCTGGTATGCAGATCCATGGTAGAATATTTGTCCAGCATATACAAAGCCCTGGATTCAATCTCTAGTACCACAAGAAAGAAAAACAAACAAAAATAGTTCTAAATTTCCTATTTCGATCCTAACCCACTGACTAGAGTCCCTAAGGGTAATGAGATAAGTGTGGGGCTATGTGAAGAGGAGATCAGAGTTGAACACACACAGGGTTAAAGATTTTCTTCTAGAGCCAGAGGCCATTTAGAATCCTGGCCTCCAGAAATAAGCTAACTTCCCATTGTTTCAAGCTACCCTTGTGGTAACTTGCTGTAACAGCCTTCACACACTGTAACAGCCACCCAAAGGAAAATTTGACTATAGCCAAAACAAGGGGAGAAGGCTGTGGGCTGCACTCTGGGGCAGCTGTGCCACGCAGAGGGAGAACGCCTCTCCATCTTTGTTTCAAATGGCTGGTGGCTTTGGGCTGCTCCAAAGGAAAAGCCAGAAAGAGGCGTTGGCAAGTAGGCTGGCCTGTGTCATGAGGTTCACTAGTCCGTACCAGAGTCATTTCTGAAGATGGTGCTGTTGGGCCCCACCCCCAAGGAAGGTGGTGAAACCTGGAAAGTGTTTCTCTCCACAGTAGGTGCCCAGCTAGGCGAAGTGACGCCTCATCTCCTTTTCCTTCTCCTGGGTAATCGGCTAGTATTTCTGCATTCCTGGAAGTTTCTGGTGTCACTTTGTCACAATGGTTTAATGACCTTCTGCACTGGGCAGGCCACAGGCAGAACATTTATTTCAGCTGTGAAGCTACCTCTCTTGGGGCTCCTACTTCTTTTGGCCCTGCCCTCACTTCCCTTGCCACAGCCCTGCAGGCACTGCAAATGCTGCCCTGCTGGTTGAAAGTGCTTTTGGACTGGATCATGGCAGACAACACTTCATGGGCAGGATTAGAAAATAGAGATGGTAGTACTAAGATCTCAATATCCCCCTCAAGAGTACATGCACAACTACAGAAGACCCCTCTCCAGGTCTTACCTTCTCAAGCTCCCCCCTCCCTAAGAATGCCAGATGGGCTCTAGCCTTCTCCCATGGGTCTGGTGGGGCATGCCACATCCAAACTGTAACACTGAGACCCTCTCTTTGTTCATGACTTTGCTGTTCACCCTCCTCTTCGTTGGATCTCGCTCCTTTGTCAACCCAAGAGATCTCTGTCTTTTGTAACATGGAAGATGCAAAAGAGACTGTGTATGGGCAGAATAAACCGTAGACTCATGGGAACGGTGGTGAAGCCACATGACGGCCTCAGCTCACTCTGTAGGTGCAGGGGCTGAAGCCTAGGGCAAGGAGTCACCCACCCAAGCCAGAAGCATTTTCTCAGGAGACCTCCAACACAGGTCACTTGACTGCTACTCGGAAACTCTTAAGGACTTTAACTCTGGGATTTGTATGCATGTATTTGGATTTGAGTGACTTTATTTTTCTCTGCCTCAGTTTCTCTGTTCTGCCTCTATGGGCTTTCCATTCCTGGTGGAAGGAGCCAGATGTTACTGTGCAGGCTGTTTTTAGTTCTCTGGGGACAAAGGCCATTATTATTTAATTACTGTGAGTGGTAATTAGGAGGGAAAGTAATTGTCCTTTCTTTATGGGCCTGGTACCCTTCTCTTCTCACAGCCCCAGGCCAGCAATAAAGGGAGCTGGTGATGCTCTTCTGGGAGGCTCCCTCCAGAGGGTGTGGCCTAGCCCTGGAGAAAGGCTTTGCCAGGGGCCTCACCTTCCAAAGGTGGTTTGTGGGTGACCCAACCTTCCTATGCCTAGGAGTTTCTCCAGTCCCCCAGGAATATGGGACGCTGGGCATGTCCAGGGCACAGGTTTAGTTATCTCCTTTTCTGGGCAAGATCCTTCCACCAAAAGTCCAATAGGTGCTTTGCTTACAGCCAAGGCTTGGCATTGGTGGTGTGTTCTAATCTGGACATGCTGCCCTGTTGATTACTGCACCCATTTACACACTAAAGAACTAGTGTCTCAGCGCTGGAGGCAGTGCTCCCTTGGTGAAGTATTTGTGTAGAGCCATAACATAGCTTACGTTGACTCTCTCGGAGATGTAACAGTACTGGAACCTAATATCCCATCTCCTGCCCTGTCTGGATGAGGCTCTGGCTTGTTGCTGCCTCTGTTCTGTTGGC
Organism: Sigmodon hispidus; assembly: GCA_004025045.1. Taxonomy (NCBI): domain Eukaryota; kingdom Metazoa; phylum Chordata; class Mammalia; order Rodentia; family Cricetidae; genus Sigmodon; species Sigmodon hispidus. Next base: position 14,729 of record PVIH01014418.1, on the reverse strand, counting down.
TGGCCTTCTCCCCTGCCACCCTGCCACTCATCTCAATTCCCAATCCCAGCACTACTGATGTTGGAGACAGGAGGATGGCTAAGATGAGGACTTTACCTCTGGGCAAGTGAGACCTGAGCTGAACTACAGAGCTGAAGTCATAGACTCTTGGTGGCCTCTGGGCTGTCATTGCAAGCAGGGGACAGACATCACTAACCAGTGAGAGCATCCCTCAAGTTCGAGCCCTGAGTCCCCAGTCTTCCAGATCTGGATAATAGTTAACCAGAACGCCTTACCTGTGCCTTGGTGGAGATCAGGTAGTATACTCAAGATGCCTTCAATTTCCAGTGATTTACAACATCCTGGTCACTTGTAGTTCCTACTTCCTGCACCCAGCTCATCTCTACTTGTCTTTAATCTCAGCTCAGCCTTCCTACCCCATCAGTGCCAATCCAGGTCACCTGATGCTACTTGAACACAGTATTGGCTCATTTTGCTAGTTATTCAAGGAGACAGTTTGCAGCACATCTATGCAAGGGGCAGCAAGCTGGATAAGAGATCTGCCCTCCCTTAATGGTCTTTGAGCCCCATCTCCAGGTCACCTCTCTCCTCAGAGTGATTTCCCAATCACCATGCCCCATCAAGTCAATGTTGGCTCACAGATTTCAGCCCATTCATTCTGAGCCTCTGCGAACCTTCACAGTTTCAGTACCTACCACATTCTTAGGAAAGGAATGAGCACAGGAGTACTGAATTTATAATCTGATGGTAGGTCCAACTGTTATTGACCTAAAGGCAGAATTATAGCTGGACTAGTTGTGCAAGAAGATGAGAGGCTTGTGGAGCCATGAGAGCATCCTGAAGGTGGTTTAGGCCACCCGTAGGATGCAGCGATGGGCAGCAATATGGTGGGTGAGCAAGGGTACCCTAGGTCAAGAGATTGTGGGTGTGGTCAGGTGGCGCATCCGTTCTGAGCAGAGAAGGGCTGCATGTGCAAAGCCTTGCAGTAAAAGGATAATGTTTTGCTCTGGTTTGGGTGGCTGGAGACAGAAGCCAAATTAGGAGCTAATTGTGGATAAAGACAAAGACCTCAGTAAGTTGTGTAAGTCAGTAAAGATCTTTTCTTGTTCAGTTCACAAACAACTGTGATTTATCCCAAGTTCTGAAAATATGTCTGCTTAATAATGAGCTAGAGGGCAGGAGACTTCTCAGTGGGTTAAATGCCTACCACATTGTTGGTTAGCCCTGTCAACACAAGCTAGAATGGCAGGGAAGAGGGATGTTCCACATTAAGCTGGCCCGTGGGCACGTCTGTGGGTGTGTCTTAATTGCCTTAAATGATGAGGAAGGACCCACTCTAGATGTGGGTGGTACTTTCAGCTACCCTCTTTCTGTCCAAGCTGATTCCTTTGCTGATATCAGAACTGGCTTCTTCAGCTTCCAAAGTGGACTAAAGACCAGCAGCTCTCCAGGAATCTCCAGGGCCTGGTTTACCAGGCTTACTTACAGGACTGTGGGTGAGGGGCTCATAGATGAGTCCCAAACAGCCACCTCACAGAAAAGCCCTTCTTGACCATGGGTGATGCTCTTATTTTTAAAAATGCTTTATTAGCATGCCTGCTCCAGCTAGCCACCTCTTATGTGCCCTAGCTGGTACTTCCCAAGGCCAGGTGCAGCTCAGGCAGGATTTCTTATACCTTAGAGGGGTCAGGCAGGAATGGGTCTCCTTTATCTCAGATGAGGCTCTGATGACTTTCCCTTACACCTTCTAGCAGAGAATGCTAAGAGGCATGTTCCCATGAGGGCCACATGTGTCTGATTATAGCTTCAGTGATTTTGAGGCAGCAACACCATGCCATATTTGGAGGACAGGGGTCCATAATCGACATCTTCTTTACTGAATTGCTACATTGCCATGACACCATATTTCTGTAAAACTGAAACTCTAAGCCAGTATCCATCCCTTGATATCATGTCAGAGTAGCTTCATGCAGTGGCAGGTTTCTTGTCTCTTCCCTGTGACAAGCTTTTCCTTGCTCTGGGCAGCGACATGCTATTCTCTCTCCTCACATCACTGTTCTCTTTCAGGTTTCAGTTTAAAACTCTTTTCTTCTGGAAAGTTCTCATGATCTCTTATCCTGTCTCCCAGGCACTTCAGATCTCTCCTCTGTAGTGCTCACGGACCCTCAATAAGAAAATTCTTTGCTAAACCCTGTGTCTGGGTACAGACTTTTGGAGAGTTCACTCACATCACAAATATCACCTCTCTTCTCACAGGGAACTCTATCTCCCAGCTTCCATTGTGGTTGGGCAGGCCATGTGACTAGTCTTGGCCAATGGAGAGTGAGCAGTGGTCTGAGTCAATTCCAGGCAAGAGCAGTAGAAAACCCATGTACATGGTCATTGATACTGTATTAAGTTCCAGGGGATACTGCTCAAAGATGTCAGTGGCTGCCCAGTCTAAGGTCCTAGGGGACTAGTGCAGAGGACCCATGTGGCTATGGGGTACAAGCCAGCAGCAATGCTGCTGTGATCTACATGTGAGGTGTGAGGTTCTTTGTTACTGCATCACATTCTGGCTAATACTGTGTTTTCTTCTGCTGCCTCTGCAGAGCTTCAGTCCTGGGGTAGGCTGCTCATGAGAGCATGCTGAATTATTGAAAATGTGAGGCTTGTTTTCTTCTTCAAATAATTTACTCTGGTCTGGTGATGTTGAGTTAAAATGCAAGAGCTAGTTAGCAATATGCCTGAGCCATAGGCTAAGCATCATCTATGTGTTTCTGTGGGACTGCAGGACAGCAGATTTGAACCACTGGCCGGACAGGCCAGAGACTATTATTACAGCCTGGGATGAGGACACATGCTTTTAATCCTCACAATCAGAAGAGAGGTGGGCAGGTTTCTGTGAGTTTCAGGCCAGCCTGATCTACATAAAGAGTTACAGGTTAGCCAGGGTTTACACAGTGAGACTCTTAATTTTTTTCCCCTTAAACTCAGACTCAAAGGTCAAAATATCCACACTGCTGGTAGGATGTAGTTAGGCATCACACTGTCTACCTTTGAGAAATGGAGGATCAACCTCAGTCACACAGGGCTTCCTGAGGAAAAGGAGACTTGCAGAATCTGAGAGAGTGAGCACGGTTTGCCTCACGCCTCATCATTCATACTTGGATTCAGTGAGCATTTATTCCAGTGTACCACAGGCAGTTTGCTATCAGGATTCCAGCCCATGGAGTTCTGTTGAACCAGAGGAAAGCACGTCTTCCCATGCAGCTCTACAGTGACTTCACTGAGAAGATGCTACTTGAGCACAGACTTGACAGAGAAGTGTTTACCTGATAGAAGAAATGGAAAAAAAGGATTGAGATCCCAGGCAGGTGGAGGAGCATGAGCAGAGGTGGAGAGGTGAACATGATCTGAGGAACAGGAAGCTACCTACCCTGGCTTAGGGGGAGGACTATGATTTCCAGAGGCAAAGAGCTGAGAATCCTCATCCCTGGCTTCCATGTGTCATGCCACACTGTATGCATTCAGTAAGGTTCTGTAAAGTCCTGAAAGGATTTTATTTTCTTTCTAATTTTGTGCACAATGTGTGTGTATCTACAAGTGGATTTGTACATGTGAGAATGCAGTTCCCCAAGGAGTCCAGAAGAGGGCAGCAAATCCTCTAGAACTAGAGTAGGCAGTTGTGAACCTCCCGTTATGGGCCCTCTTAACTGAGAGCTAGCTACCTGTCCAGCCCCCCTCCCTTAGCTTTTAAATGTCTAAACTACAGACTGAAGGATGAGTCGAAGGTAGTGAGGGAGGATGTTGTGGAAAGACATAGGAGTGAGTTCCAGGTGGAGGGAGCCACATGTGAAAAGGGACAGGCAAGAGTGGGATGGTGGCTCATGGTGGCTGAAACAGCTTTCTAGGTGGTCAGAGAGGAGGCTGGCAGGGCAGGAATGATGCCTGCCTGCCCTCCACAGATCTCTAAGTGTTCTGTCTCAGTAGTCAGTGCCTTTAGTGTCCTGTATCCTTGATCTTTGACCCTATTTCTCTGTGCCTTTTCCAGGGTTATTCTAAGGGTTGGTGATGATGATGAAGTCACTTTTGAAGACCCCTAGAATGTTCAGTGCAGCGGTGAGCTGAACCTTTGAACAATACCACAATCAGTACACTCGGGCTTTGTTTTTTCTTTTGAAGCTTAATATTTATTTATAGACAACATCTCACTGTGTAGCTCTGGTTGTTCTGGAACTTGCTATCTAGACTAGGCTGGCTTCAAACTCACAGAGATCCTCCTGCCTCCGACTCCAGATTATTGAGATTAAAGTCATGCAACACCACACCCACTTAGACTTTATTCTTAAAGGACATTTTTATGTTTACCAAAACTTTGAGTATATGGTAGAGGATCTCCCTTCATATATTGCCACCACTCTTCCCACAATTATTGGTAGATATTTTAATTAGCATTCTTAGCTAGAATGTATAGTCTATTTAGAGATCCTCAGTTTTGCTGTAACCCATTTTTTTCTGCTCCTGTCCCTCACCTAGGGCAATCACATTATATTTAGATGTCATTGTCTCTTCCGGATCTGCCAGGCTGTGAATTTCAAAATTTTGGTTTTTTTAAAAATATTTATTTATTCATGTACATGAATGCTCTTCCTACAAGTATGCGTGCATGAGAGAAAAGAGTATGGGATCCCACCATACATGCTTGTGAGTCACCATGTAGTTGCTGGGAATTAAACTCAGGTCCTCTGGAAGAACAGTCAGTGCTCTTAACCTCTAAGCTGCCCCCCTTTGTTTGGTTAGGTTTTTTTTTTCTTTGTTTTTTAATGATCTTGACAGGTCTGAGAAATAAGCTTATGTGTTTTGTTTCACCACTAGTGGAGTGTGTCTGGTATTTTTTCCCTCATTGACAGAAATACCAATAGGTAACATAGTATTTTTTAAAAGGATCCCCCCCGTGTGTGTGTGTGTGTGTGTGTGTGTGTGTGTGTGTGTGTGTGTGTGTGTGTGTGTGCAGGCACTCAAGGAGGAGTGCAAGGGAGGCCAGGATAGAATGTCAGATCCCCTGGAACTTGAGTTACAGGCAGTGCTGAGATGCTGAACATGGTTGCTGGGACCTGAACTTTAGTCCTCTGAAAAAGGAGTAAGCCCTCTTGACTAGGGAATCATTTCTCCAGCCCTAAATTGTTGCTTTTAAAAAGAGAATGTTTACTATTTTAAATTATGCTTATGTGGGGAGAGAGTATGTGCACACGGGTGCAGGTTCTGGAGGAGTCCAGAAGAGGGCAGCAGATCTCCTGGAAATGAAGTCACAGGCAGTTTTTAGCTGTGGGTATAGAAACCAAACTGGGGTCCTCCCTCTTTAAGAGCAGTGTGCACTGCTGAGTCGTCTCTCCAGCCCCCAAGGTGTTGCTTTTATCACACTATCAGCATGCTTCATGACTGCTGATGTGGCCTTCATCACCTGCCTGAGGTGGCAGTCAGCAGGCCTTTCACTCTGACATCACCTCTCTCTTCCCTTTCTCATACTATGCTCCTTGGAAGGTGTGAAACCCACACCTGTGTACCCCGCCCTACCACCCCCTTACACCCAGTCTCCTGCATGAGTGATTGGTCTTGTCATTCTGGCTACATGTTAGTGTATTTCCTCTTAGAACTTCTCAGCCACGGGCTAATAATTTGGATTTTTTTAACCCTTGTTCTGGAGGCCAGAAGGCTTTCCCCTCTCCCTAGCCAGGCTCACCGCAGAGCCATGTTCTGAAAACAGCCCCCACCTCCCCAGAGTGGCCTTTTCTGTGTTCTCAATACCACATCATTCCAGCTAATTCGTGTGGCATCCTTATTGTGCCTCTGGCCTCTGCCATGAACCTCTGTGTATCCCATCCTACAGTGACACCCTGTGCTAGACTGGAATCGCCAGGAGGCCAGGGACTTCGTCCCATCTTCAGAACTGTGCTCCCAGCCAAAAAGCAGTGTGTACATTTTTTGACTTCCTAGAAGACAGGATGGTTTGTGTGTGCACCTTTCCCAGGGGTGCCATCTCAGTGCAGAGGCAGCCTTGATTTTCTAGGCCTGCAGGTGGATGGCAGGCAGACCGTATTCAGAAATCCAAGCCGGTTTGGAGTCAGGAATGTCCGCCTCTTTAGGTAGAAGTGAAGTTTCCAAGTTGACACAGCCCGCGAGGCTGAATCAAGAGGACTTGGTGACTGATTGGCTGGGGAGGGTGAGGCGGGAGGAGGAGGAGTCACGCAGATGGCTCTGAGGTCTGGAGCTGGGGGACAGCCGGTGCCACCTCGGATAGACTTTGAGAACTGCTGTCAGCCCCAGGCCGCATCCCTGCTGAGGCTCAGGCCTAGGGCTGGGAAGCCGAGGCTCGGCCTGTGCAAACTTCTGTCCCCTCCCGCCCCCAAGCCCTTGGTCTTCAAAAATAAATACCATTAATCTTCGTCTGAATTTTGAGCACGGCTGTTTGTCACCAGGTGTTGGGGGATCACCCTGGGGGTCCGCATCAGCCTGCGGTTTCCCAGCCAGGGACATCACCCCCCAAGCCCGGAGGCAGCCTCGATCGCCAAGTCCCGGGTCCCCAGGCCAGTGCCACCCGGGAACCGAGTCTGGGCGGGACAATGGCCGCGGCCGCCCGGGCCCCGGGAGCCCTCGTGCTGGGGAAGGGGCTGTCCTAGGGCCGGGCGCCGGTGCCCTCCCCGCGCGGCTCGGGCGGGCGGAGGGGGGCGCGGAGTTCCTTTGTGGCTCAGCCTCCGGCGCGGCGCGGCGCGGGCAGGGGGCGCCGCGCAACTTTGCTTGGCGGCAGCGGCGGCGAGAGCGAGACGAGGCCCCGGGGCCGAGCGGGGGCCCCCAGCGCGCGGCCCGTCCCCGCCCCGCCGGCCCCCTCCCCTCGCCGTCGCCAGCGCCGGGCGCTGCCCACTCGCCAGAGCCCCGGGGCCGGGCGGGCTGCGCAGCCGAGAGGCGGGGGGCCGGACGCGGCTCGCTCGCTCGCGGGGCCCAGCGCACCGGGGCCGCGCGGCTGCACACCCGGCCTCCTCCTCCTCCGCCGCCGCCACCGCGGCGCCTGCAGAACCCAGAAGTGAACAGCAGGCGACCCGGAAGGTTTGCGCGCCGCTCCGCACCGAGCCCTAGCCGCGCGCTGCTGCCGGAGCCGGGAGCCCCTAGCCCGGCCCTGCTCGGGCCGCCGGGCTCGGGGGCTACGGCCACATCCCGGAGCTCTGCCAGCACTGCCAGGTCCGTGCGGGCCCGGGGCGCGCGGGGGAGCGGGCCCGCCCGCGGGAAAGTTGCGCCGAGTTGCGGGGCGGGGGCCGGGCCGGCGCGAGCGCTGTCAGCGCGGGGCGGCCGCGCTGCGAGGGCCCGGGGGTCGCCGGTGCCTCGGGCCCGGCCCGGGGCGGCTGCTGCGGCGGCGGCTGCGCGCGCGGGGTAGGCAGCGTCTCCCGCGGCGTGTCTGGGGCTAGTCTCCGAGTGTGTGCGTGTGTGTTTTCCTAAGCCGGGCTATTCAAACCTGCTGCAATTCTCCGGTAAACAATGATTCATGGGGCTTAATGCAAATAAACGGATTGCAAACGGCGCGGTTCGCGCACTTTGCAACCGGCCCGGTGGAGCGGCCAGTGCCGGATTTCTCCTTTTTTTTGCAGATCTGCAGAATATGGCGTCCCTGTCCTGTTTTAAAAATAAGCCAGGCTGCCATTTTTGTTTTTCTTTTGTCTGAAGATTTTAATAAAACTGTCTGAGAATGTGGGAGAGGCGGCTGGAAGCAGAGGGGGCACCCGAAGGGTTGGCTTTTTTCCTTTTCTTTGGAGAGAGCCGGGAGCCTTTCGGGGAGGTGAGACACAATACAATTACACTTTAAAGGAAAAATAAGGGGAGAGAAGCTGCCGGGTGATTTGGGGGGAGGGGGCTGGGAATTTAAAGTTAACTCTGAAAGTTTTCTTTTCTTTTTTTCTTGCTTTTTTTTTTTTTAAGATTTTTTTTCTTCCCCGAGGGCTGTGAGATGCCGCGAAAGAATATGGGGGCCCATTTCTCTGTTTCTTCCCCCAGCTAGCAGCCTTTACAGGGTTTTTGGGAAAAGTTAACTGCCGGTTTCCCCAGAGCTACGTGGGTGGGGGTGGGGATTTTGTGTGTGTGTGTGCAGGGTGTGTGTACAGGCTGTGTGTGTGTGTATGTGTGTGTGTAGGGTTAGGGTGAGAGTTTTTGGGAGGAGTCGTTTGGACAAGGCTATCCAAGTGGCATTGTAAGGAACTATACTGTTACCCCAGATTTGGGGGAGGTGGCTGGCACTAGGGACTTGTCATGAGGACATGACTCTTTCTCACCACCCTGTCCTCCAGCAGTGTGAATCCTTTAGGAGTTGTGTGTGTTGGGGGTGGAGGTAGGCTTGTCCCTTCATGGGTGGCCAGAGCCCCTTTTGGACAGGAAGTTTTGGTAGGCCCTCTCTTGGGGCAAGTCTGGTTGATTGCAGTTGAAGAATCCCCTTCAGGTATGGGTGGCCTTCTTGGCCTCCAGAGATGGCTTCTGATGATGAATGTCCTTGGTGGTGGGTTTTTGGCTAGGTACAGGCCTGCAGCTTCTGTAAGTTCCAATACCCAGAGGAGTAGCTGGTTTCCTGGCCCGGTAACATGGGCCTTTCCTCTGCCTGTGTTCTCAGCCTTTTCTGTCACCCCGCCTGCCTGCCACTTTGAAGTCTGCTGATGAGACATCAATTGAGTTTCTGAAGTGTCTAACTGGACAGGTCAGAACCTGCTGGCTCTGCTGGCCCCAGAGTGGTCTGAGGCCAGGTCTTTAAAATCTGAACCTACCTGGTCTTTTCCCCTCTGGGGAGAAGCTGTCCTAGGAGGATCCTGAGTTATGCTCAGAGGCTTTGTGCTTATCTAACACCCCCCCCCCATTTCCTGGAGGAAAAAGACTCAAGCCTCCTTTAGATCTGTGTCTTGGCTCTACTAGGCTAAGTGCACTCGTTCTCTAAGGACAGAATTGGGGTACAAGGTCTGGGAATGTTAAAACTGCAGAGCTAGGTCACAGGGTTCTGACCAACAAGGCTTTAGATGGAGACACCGAGGCCCAGAGTCACAGTACGCTGCCCAGAAAGAAGAGAGCTGCAGCCGGGATCCACTGCTGGGTTCCCGCCACCCTGGAGCTCTGACACCAGGATGTTTTTTTAAAGACAGGACTGACAGGAGTAGGACTCCCTTCATTTTCCCCAGACCCTATCATCATAATCTTTAAGGAAATTGAACTTTACAGTTTGTACAATGTCATATGTGGTTGTTCTATGTCAGATTCTCCCCAAAACTGAATTGGAGTCAGATGTTCAGCTAGGGATAGTTGACTCCCATTCTCAAATCTAAGAAACTGAGGCTGGGCAGTGACAGAGGAGGGTTTTAATTTAGGCCTGCAGACTCCCTGTGTGGGCCTTTCCTAAGTGGGTGGTGCTGTGGGCAGGACCTTTCCCAACTTCTAGTTTTTGGTCTGAAATTCTTCTGCTGACCCCAGTGGCTGCATAAAAATCCAGAGGCTCACCCCCACCCCAAAGAATGTCAGAGATGGAAAGGCCCTGGGAGGTCATCTGCACTCAGAGAGAGGAAGCCTCTGGCTCAAAGTCTGACACTGGACTTCAAGCCTTGGTCTCCTTTTTTCTGTGACATTCTCAGAGAGATAGCAAACCACTGGGCCCGATGGAATGGGTGCTAGCTGACTCAGGGGCTGGGAATAATGGCCACACTAGATGGAGACAGAGGTTGATCCCAGGGGCCAAAGGATAGTCTGCATGTGATCTTGGGAAGTGGAGGCCGGCTGGTTGAAGGTGGGAAGCTGGTGTGTGAATGAGCTGTGGCCTGAGTGAAGCTAGCGTGGCCCTGGCCCTTCCCTGGGCAAGCGTGTTCTTGCATCTCTCTTCAGTTATTACCCACTCCACTATTCCTGCTGTTTGTGTATTTATTTACTTGTTAGGCCATTCAGTTATTCTTCTACTTTTCACTCATTGATTTATTGGTTAGTCATTTCAGTAGTCTGCCTGTCTGTCCCATCCGTTCTTCTATCCACCCACCCACCCATCCAATCCAGCTCCCCCAGCCCAGGCTGGACAGATATGAGATGCAAATGTAGCCCTGTGGTCCTCTAAAGCCAGCAAGGGAGACAAGCCAAGGCATCAGGTGAGTCCCCAGGGACTGTCTCCCTAAGAGACTCTGAGCAGTGGGCCTGGGTCCTCAAATGAAGTACCATTAGTGTGTGAGAGTGCCCGGAGGTGAGCTCCAGGTTGAGCACCTGTAAAGTGGGGTCTCTGCTGGATCTCATTGATAATAGAGGAGATAATAACAGGGTTTTGGATATCTCCCACTCCTGGCTAGGCATGTGCTGGGATCTCTGGACATGTACACCATCATATAAGAATTGTCACTTACCTCTCTAGGCCCTGCCTTGACTTTGTGAACCATGGTGGGGGATTTAAGAACACCAAGTGATCTGGAGACCTTGACTGGCCACTGTCTGCTTAGTCCCCTGCTGAAAATCCCACTATTTCCTGAACATTAAGAAGAAAAATAAATAAGTAGCCCAGCCTCTTCTTTGGGCCTACAGGGTCTTTCATGGTCCCAGCTTTGCTCCCTTTCGGACCTCTGCTTCTCTACTCTTGCCCTGCCCAGACCCCTATCTTAGCCACTCCGGTCACTCCAGCTTCTTTGTGCTCCTTCCCTGGCCTGGAATGTTTTTTCCTGAATCGTTGCCTAGCTGGTGGCACCATGGAACATCACCTCAAAGGGGCCTTTGCTGACCGTTTGCCATAAATAGCTTCCTCCCTGTCATGCCAGCCCCTTCTTATTTTCTTTTGTGGCTCTGGGCATCTGAAACCTTTCATTCGTTTGTTTATTTGTACTTCTCACTGTCTGCGGGGGACCGTGTGTAAGTTCTGTGTAGCCTTACTTACGCTCAACTCAGGCTGCCATCGAGGTGTGGCTGGGGCTTCAGCAGAGGTGAGGAACAGCTGTGGAAGGCAGGTGTGGTAGCAGCCCTGGTGTCCCGGCAGTGCCCGGGAGATGAAGTTACAATGAGGTCTGTCATCTTCCCCTGGGAGTCTCGGGGTTGTTGTTAAGAAATAATGAGATGATTAAATTGTGGAATCTCACAATCTTAGCCTTTTGTAACATCTGAGCAGATTTCCCACTCAGAATCTTCCGCACTTTGACTGTGACCCATCTTGGACTGTCACTGGTGTATTAGAATGGACACAGAGTGTGCCAGAGCGTGATCTCTAAGGCTTTATGCATATGGAAATATACGGTCGTCATTGTTCTCTTTTGCAGCCTGGGAAGTGTAGGCATGGAGAAGCCAGGGAACTTATCCCTGGGGAAGTGGGGGGTGGGCATGGGGTCACTGCTGGGTGGGGAAATCAGCGTTGTGTGGCTGCTTAGGATCCCACAGCTGTTGTGGAGAAGCCCAGCCTTACCCAACCGACCCCTGCCCACTTCCTGATCCAAGACCCTGTGCTCTCCCTCCACTGAACCCTTTCCTCCCCAGGATCCCTGTCACCCGTGGTCAGACATCTGTCACTGCTAGGACACTTTCTGCTTTACAAACTTAGACTTCCTGAACATTCCAGTGAATGATCCTGGGAAGCCACCTGAGAGTGCCAACTTCCCAGATCCTGTGGTTTCGTGGGCTTTGGTGGCCGCTTCCTGTCCACTGGGCCAGTTTGGTGGCCTTGGTGCATAGTACTGAACATGTGAGTGAATGAATGAATGAATGAATGAAGCCTTCCTGTCTCTGTAGCACCATGCTGACACTTGCTTGGGGTCCCTGGACTGGCCTGATGTCCTCAGGGAGAAGAGAGTGGCTTTCCACAGATGTAGTGGGCATCTGGTGACACTGTAGCCACAGTGTCTTACCCACTGGAGAAACTGCAAGATTAGGGAGAGGAGTGAGCTAGGTCTATATGCGTCTCCTGGTGAGATCCCTGCTCATCAGGTTCCAACAGATTGGCTTCGCCTTGGGGTTTAAGGAGAGGAGGAAGCCCTGGTTGGAATAACTATGCCCTCTTCAGTACCATTCTCTTCTCCACCATGGGGCAATATTCCTGGTGCACAGAGCTACACTTGGCACCAAGGAAGCCAACTGTTGTGGGAATGTTTGGGGACTGTGGTGGTCAGAGAGTTTTCTGGAACCCAAGACCTGAGGTGAGCTTTTAAGAGACTGACTTGGTCTGGGCAGGTGGCTGAGTAGTGTCAGTCATTGATCAGGGGCTGGGCATAGTTGCACACACCTTTGATCCCAGTACTCAGGAGGCAACGGCAGGAAGATTTCTGGGAGTTTGAGCCCAGCCTGGTCTACAAATCAAGTTCCAGGACAGCTAGGACTGTTACACAGAGAAATTCCGTCTCAAAAAACAAACAACAAACCAACAAACAAAAAATTAGTTAATCAGATATGAGGAACAGGCTGAGGGACTTGGCTCTGAGACCTAAGGGGCCCTCAAGATGTTGGTTTCTGCCTCACCCATCTGGCCAGCAAGGATGTTCTATTTTGAGATTTGGGCAAAGGCCTTAGATGCCTCAGCCTGCAGCGGTTCTCAGCCTGCCAGTCAGTACCCCTTTGGGGGATTGAATGACCGACCCTTTCACTGGGGTCGCATATCAGAGATCCTAAATAGCAGGTATTTACATCACGATTTATAACAATAGCAAAATTACAGTTATGAAGTAGCAAAGCGTCACAGCATGAGGATTGGAACCACTGCCTTAGAGGATAATCTAGTCAGCCAGGGACTGGGGTTCTGAGAGGGGAGGGAGACTCCCCCAAACATATGTGTTTATGAGTCATCTATTCTACCACCATCCCTGGGTCCTCATGCATTCCTGGGAAGAGATGCCCACTCCTTGCCTGGATCTGCCCAAAAAGGTGGAGCCACTCAGAAACACAGGAAGACAGTAGCCCTGAGAACCTGGGGAGGGTGTGAGCCTCTAATTTGGAATAGACCTTCCCTGGACTCTCTCCCACCCACATGGCCACCCACTCCGTCCACTTGGGGTCCATACTATTTGCTGACTTGACCACAGACTGCCTCCATGGAGGGGTTATGATCACTTGCTGGAGTTCCCAGTTTGGGTCCCGTCTTCAGAGACAGATGGATCCATGTTAGCAGAGCAGCCGTGGGATGGGGAGAGGTCAGATAGCCTCAGGAAGCTCCTGCACCCCAGGTACCGGAACACTAGGCTCCTTGTACCTTAGGAGCCCACCCCTGGCAGGCTAGCATGTGCAGTGACTGCATGTCCTAGAGCTGGGCACCCTCCTGAGACCTTAAGCATGTTACCCTGTGCTGCCCTCCCAGCAGCCTGTGGTAGTAATTTCACACACACCATACTCTCACCCGTCCAGTTACAAATGGCAGCTTTGAGTTCTGGGGATTGCTGCTGTTCCAAGGCCCAAGCCTGGGCTCTCTGGCTGTAAAATCTATTCTTTCAACCCTTTTGTAAAGGTCTAGGCCCTTCGCTTCCTAGAGAAGGACCCAGGGACATAGATAGGCTTGCAAGAAGTTTCTGCTTCTTCAGTTCTCACCAACTCATGAGCTTAAGTGGTTAGTACCCTAGAGCCTCATTCCTGACCCCAAATCAGAGGGTTCTCTGGGACCCAGGAAGGTGGGGCTTAGAGACTGGGAGGAACATAATGGAATAACCCACCCCTCAGGTATCCTGGCAATATGCTTTTTGACACATTAGCATGCTCCTCAGGGATGTCCTAGGCATCTTTCTGGAAGTACGCCACATTTCAAAATGTTCATAGATTCTTTCTTGTGAGGTTGGGATAGTTTGAGTGAGAATTGCCTGGGAGGCATCTACAAGGACCTAAGTGGAGGAAATGTTTGCTGCTGTCATCCAGATCCACCTGTCATTCCTGGGGCAGCTGGCAAGAAAGGCCTGTGCTGTGTGTGTGTCGCTAAGATGATGGCGTCTCTGCCTGAAGAACGTTTGTGGTCCTGGACATCTCTAGGTGACTGGAAGGGAGAGCAGAATTGCTGAGGAGAAAGGAATGGAATACCAGGGAGGACATTGGGTACAGATATCAGCTCCCTTAGCCAGGACCAGCTCTCTCGGCCATCACAGTGGAAACATCCCTTCCCCGGCCATGGGGCAGCAAAAGCCTGCCCTAAGTGGATCCAGGATCCTCAGCCTGGCTCCTTACAGAAAGTTCACAGAAGCCAGTTTCTGAGGCTGACCTGGGTGGAGTCTTAGGTTTGGAGCAGCATCCAGGCCTTTGGGCATCATGGAATGGGGAGAGCTGGGGGCAGAAGGGCTTCGGAGGTACTTTGTGGGTAGGTAGGTCTCGAAGAGCCAGGTAGAAACGGCAATCTCACCTCAGCCTCTGTCTTACAGAGCCTCTTGCTTGCCCTCTCTCAGCCATACCATGGCTGCATAAGGATTTGTCTGCTGGGAACCTTGCCCTCGATTCCTCGGGCTCCTCCCTCTTTGCATGAACTCTAGTGATCAGTCCATGCCTTCCCTACATTTTACCTGCTCCAGACCAATGTGCGGCCATGGGCCCTCCTGCCTCCTGGCCTGTGCAGTTTCTTCTGCTCTTCTGGGGAGTTAGCCTGTTCCCTCTGTACTGGAGATGCTTCTGCACCCCTCTGCTCTTCTGTGGAGTTAACCTGTTCCCTCTGTACTGGAGATGCTCCTGCACCCCTCTGCTCTCCTGGGGAGTTAGCCTGTCCCTCTCTATGTACTGGAGATGCTCCTGCACCCCTCTGCTCTTCTGGGGAG
>PVIH01014417.1:0-53922 GCA_004025045.1 Sigmodon hispidus | reverse complement strand
TATCTTCTTTGAGAGCTTCGATGATCATCAAAAAGGAATTTTTGGTGTTGCTTCCTTCTGTTTCCTCTTCATTGCTCAATTCAGGTCTTGTATTTGTAAGATCGCCACTCTCTTCTGGAGTTACCATATTGCCCTTTGTATTATTATGTAATTTCTTGCACTGACGTTTGCCCATGGGTTCAGTGGTTCACGATTAGATAGGTCCTGGTCAGTTGTGGCACTTTGGTTTGTGTGTCTCCTGTCACCTCTCTGGTCAGGGTTTGATTCTGTCTTTCAGAGACCCCTGCAGTTGTTGGTTTGCTCAGTTCGAGGTCGTAGTGGGGAGCCTTGCAGATTCCCTCAGCAGCAGGAGCTGTGGGTGTGGCCAGGTGCAGAATTCAGCTGCCCCTGCTCCAGAGTGCGCTGGGATGCCGCAGAGAGCACTGGTCCCAGTGGCGGAACTGGAAGCAATGTGAGCTCAACTCTCCCTCCCAGGCCAGGATACAGGCGCTGAGGCCTGCCGAACCCTCCTCACCTCTGGTCATGGTTCGAATCCGCCCCTCAGAGACCCCTGCAGTTGGTTTGCTCAGTTCACTCAGTTCGGGGTCGCAGTAGGGATCCTTGCAGATTCCCTCAGCAGCAGGAGCTGTGGGTGTGGCCAGGTGCAGAGTTCAGCTGCGCCTGCTCCAGAGTGCGCTGGGACGCCGCAGAGAGCACCGGTCGGCTTTGAGTTTTTATTATCAAAACTAATTAGTGTTTGAGCTACATCTGGAGCCCAATGTGGAGCAAGAATTTCCACATAAAGCCTAAAAAGGCTTTAAAAAAAACTCTAAATCACAAAAATGGAGTCAAAACTTGGTTTCTTGGTAACTTCCCTTTCTTGGGTAGGCTCTCTTTGCTAGCTGCAAGCACAGGCACAGTCCTTTTAAGAGGCCCTGCTACCAAATACTTAAATGGGTCCTAGGAGCAGCTGGTGGCATGCCACTCAATGGCAGCCTGGACCCAGAAGCTCCCCAGAGTTGGAAAGGTGAACATGGCTTTTGCCTCCATCTCCTTCAGCAAATTCTATTGGCATGGACCACTATAACCAGCCCCACACTGGGTGCCTGATATAGCCTGAACCCTGAACTTCTTACCTGAAGTTCAATCCTCAGATAAAAAAAGGCGGGGGGGTGGGGTGGGGGGGGAGGAGATCAACCTTCTGTCTCCTTCTTGCCTTACATTTCTCTCTCTCCACCCACCCATATCATTTCCTGTCTTTACCTCCCTAGTGCTGGGATTAAAGGCTTGTGTTTCCACTGCCTGGCTCTGTCTCTCTTCTTGACTGGATCAACCTTGTGTAGCCCAGGATGACCTTGAACTCCTGATCTTCCTGCTTCCTCCTCTCAAGTGCTGGGATTAAAGGTGTGAGCCACCACTGCCAGGCCTCTATGGTTAACTAGTGACTGGCTCTGCCCTCTGATCTTCAGGTAAGCTTTATTTGTTAGAGCTTAAACAAAATATCACCACAGATTTCACATCAGGAGCTCTGTGATAAAAGGCGTATTTCACACACACTCAACTTAATGAATTCTATTATTTATTCAACTCTCAGAAGCTGCTAGAAGAAATCTAGTCCACAGCCTTGAAATTGGTTCTCACTGCCTTTTTCCTTTTGAATGTT
The DNA here is from genome assembly GCA_004025045.1 of Sigmodon hispidus. Classification (NCBI taxonomy): domain Eukaryota; kingdom Metazoa; phylum Chordata; class Mammalia; order Rodentia; family Cricetidae; genus Sigmodon; species Sigmodon hispidus. Next base: position 52,280 of record PVIH01014417.1, on the reverse strand, counting down.
AGCCACCAAATTTTCCCTAAAGACTTCCAAGTGCCAACCCCTTCAGCATGGTCCTTTATTTCCTTTTGAGGCTGCCGCTCCTGTATCTATATTAGAAAATCTCCAAGCTCTCTTCTGCAGCTCTGGTAAGAGATTCTGCTGGCTAACTCTGTGCTGCTACACACTTGGAGGTCATTTCTCTGTCACTCTGTTGAGCCATGTCAACATGGTGTGGGGTCTCCTCTGTCTTTAGAGGGGACTAGAACCATAAGGTTTCTATTCTTCCAGTTAGTTTCATTATTGATCCTTCTCAGACCAAACCCATGTGGGCCAGGAGCAGATTCACACGAAATCCTGCTCTGTTTCTCTATCCTGAGAGAAAAGTCATCCGTTTAGCTCCTATAGGAAAAAGAATGTTGTTGTTTTTTTTTTTTTTAATTCACAGGACACTTATAATATATCTCTATAAGCATACAATTGGCCTGATGTGAGAACCTTGCTTTTCTCTGCTTTTATGGAGTGTCCAGAGACTTATGACTGCATCTCCTCCTCCCTCTCTCTCCCTCCCTCCCTCCCTCCTCGTTTTGTATTTTTGTTTCCACCTTTGCTGACATCTACTCAAAAACGCATTTTTTCCCCACAAAATTGTTATCTGAATGGTGAACTCTAAAATTCCATTTCAAAGTTCAGTTTCCAGATTTTGTGTTGCTTGCCTGCTTGTCTTTTGTTATTGGTTTTTCTCCTTGAGACACTATCGCACCAATGCCACATAAACCAAGTTGGCGTAGAACTTGGGATTTCCCCACTTCAGCCTCCCATATGCTGGGAATACAGATGTGAGTCTCCACACCAGACCCCAGCTACTTTCTTTTTCATAAATATTTATTGGGCCCTAAGATGTGACACTCAGTTTTAAAACTTCGAAACATGAGCCAAATTGAGACCCTTCCTGAAATCTGCACAGAGCAGTGGCATTTTTCTTTCTGTTCACTTCGTCAAGGATTATGTTAAATCCAGGGCCAAGAGGGAAATCCAGCTGTCAGGACAAGAGGGGTGAGGAATGGTTTTGAGGAGAGTGGGTAAATACAATATGAAATCTTATTCCATAGTGTATGCCTGTTTCCCTTTCTCCACACACCTCATTGGTCACCACCACACCCTCCATGCCTGGAACTGGGAACTGGAACTACAGACAGCTGTGAGCTGCCATGTGGGTCCTGAGAATCAAACCCCAGTCCTCTGGAAGAGCAGTCAGTGCTCTCAACCTCTGAGCCATCTCTCCAGCCCCCAACCCCTGAAACTTTTATATGAGTACAAAGTTTCAGCTCCTCACTGGTGAATGTCTTTGTTCTCTTCCCTTTCTAGAATATTCTCCCATGTTACTTCTAGTTTAGCTACTCCTCTCCTAAACATCTCTTCCTGGGACCTCAAGTGAAGTTTGATCCTTTGACAATGTGGTCCTTTAACAATCACTCTTGTATATATGCTTTTCTGCTTTCCTTCATTCACATTGGCTCTGGCTCTTGTAGCCCATGCCATAAGTTCTCTGTTCTCTCTGTCCAGGCCTAGGACATCCTCCATTTCACTAATCCTTTATGGTTAGGCTGCAATGACATTTTCTTTCTAAAGCCCTATATAGTTGGAGTGATTAATTGCTTTCTCCCCTCTGCTACAACAAGTATTTCTTGTTACCTGTAGTTGAGTCCATATTACACTTTGGCCTATCATGTCCATGTGCAACCGCTCTTTAGATTATGAGCACCTTGACAAAAGAGAATCACTGGACCAGCATCTACCATGATGCCTGTCAGTTAGAATGTATTCATTAGTATTTGTTGGTCAACTGTAAAAATTCAAGACTTGTTTTTCATGTTTGTATGTGTTAAGAAGTTGTTACAATATCTGTGTGCACCAAAAGCTTTATATATTTTATATTTTATTATCTGTATTTCAGCCACCAATGCTCAGTAGCTGCTGATTTTTGCCTGCAATTTTTCCATAAATATGAAACTTTGACAGAATCTGAATATTATTTAGAATCTGACAATTCTAAAACCTGGAATTTTTTGTTTTCTTTAATCTTAATAATCTCACTTGTTATTAAATGTGTGTTCATTTTAATTAGTGCATTTTTGAGGACTTTATGGCTGCTACCACACAGAACCATGTGGCCACAAGTGGCTATTGTGGATTCTACATTAGCCAAGAAGACCTATGACATCCAACCAGAGCAGACACCAGGACTGTTTTGAATCTTGGAAGCCAATGGCAGCCAAGAGCCACTATATGAAGTCAGTGGATGTGTAAAAGTTGCCAATGAGCTGTGTTAGCAACTTATGCTGAAATAATTTGGAGACATGTGAGGAATCTAGTGCAGTGCCTTTGGGTTGAGTTCAGGACGACAGACACCTTAAGATGTGCAAACAGCTGCCGATGACGCCGAACGTAGCCTGTGTCAAAGAATGTCAGGAAAGGACAGAGAGGGCACACTCTAGAACACCAGTCAACCATATGACTGGCCTGAACAAAAGATTATAAAGAACAATACTCAGAGAAGTGCTTCAAGTTCAACTACAGTAAATTATATAGACATACATTAAAAGCAAGGGAAGAGATGAAATTCCTGTTAGTGTGAACTGTGTGATCACAGAGTCTTGCTGAAGCATGAGTGTGAAACCCGAGTAAAGCCTTCTAGCAGTCTTTCCCGGGTCTAGCAGTGCATCCTCAGAACCGATGAGGTGCTTAGCAGGATGAATGACAGGAGACTTTGCCACAAACCCGACAAGACCTACATTTATAAGGTGATACATCACAAAGAGAGCAAAATTGCTAACTCGATGCTTGTTTGATCTGCCCTTTTCATGGAATCTAATGAAATATCACAGTATTTACCAATCAAGGGAGTAGTTTGTGAGAAACTAATATTTCTCACGAGAATTTATCTGGACCCTGCAGACATACTAAAATGCACACTTATGGACTCGCTCCAGAATTTAGCTGACCACATGACGCGCGTGTGTGTGTGTGTGTGTGTGTGTGTGTGTGTGTGTGTGTGTGTGTACTGTGGGTCTTTAGTGGCCAGGTATGTTTTTATCATGCTATTTAATTCCTTTGTTCATGTGAAGGTTTTCTGTTGCCTTAAAAAGAATTTAAAAGGCCATTGCAGATAATCAAGATCAGAGAAAGGCACCTTTGAGCCTGGGGAGGTAGATTTGTTACTGTTGTAGACTTTAACATGTCTGAGGACCCGTTTTTAATTCTGAGGTGGGGGAGAGAAGATCTGGTGGGGGAGAGAAGATCTGGTTTATAATAAATATTAAGGTAAGTGAATGATGAGTTGCACAATTATGTTACCTAAGAAATAACTTCCTGATGTCCTCCAAGACTTGAATTCCAGCTACCTGAACCATATTTGTTCCTCAGACTTGAGATAAATGAACCAATTTTTTTCAAGTAGTAACTGTTTCTAGATCCCAAATATCTTACCTAAGTCCCATATTCTGAAACAAGATATACTATTTTATATTCTGTATTGTGTATCTATATTTAATGTGTAATGAGATAAAAATTGCCTCTGTGTTTAGTGAAATACAAGCCAAATACATGAGTCATAAGTATGAAACAAGGCAATGCCAAGTCAGGTAATATGATGGTTGGAAATATGCTATCACACTCACATTCTGTGGTGGTTTTGAATATGAGCCTCTCCCATAGGCTATCAGACTCACATCTTATTTCATGAGCACTATTCAGTCTCTTTGGGAAGAACAGTGAAGTATGGCTCTATAGTTGAGGATCTAAAGATGCAATCCATAGAAGACTCATTAAAATTAGTGGGTTTTTTCTTTTTCCTGTCTTCAGCCCTTGGACTAGACTACAATCTCTTGGAAACATCTGAGATTTTCATCTAAGATTTCTGTGTAAGGCAAAAATAGAAACTAAAATAGTAAAGCCAATGAGAAATGGGGGCTGAGGCCCTGGGATAAAGATAGGCCATCACTCTCTGAACGTGCTGGTTTGTCTCTTGATACTGTGATAAAACACCTTGAACAAAGCAGCTTAGAGAAAGAGTTTGTTTGGGCTTATGATTCCAGAGGGACAAGGATCCAGCGTGATGAGGTGGTCTGGCAGCAAGTAGTCAGAGCAGGAAGCTGAGAGATCTCACTTTAAACCAAAAACATGAAGCAAAGATAGGTAACGAAATGAATGCTCAAAGCCCAGCCCTGCTGATACACTTCTTCCATCAAGGGCTCACCTTCTAAACCTCCCAACCGTTCCACCAACCGCCCATCATGCATGATCCTGTGGGGGCACATTTATCATTCAAATCGCCACACCCAAAAAACTACACTAAACTGTGTTCTTTGCTGGGTGGTGATACAGTGTCCTAATTATAAGGGCATTTGGGTTGGGTAGAATAGCTTTTTCATACTCAATATCATTAGTTATAGTTTCTTAAATCATAATTTGTCTCCACGCTTAATATTGTGGATTTTATTTGTAATTATAATAAAAAGATTTATTTTCATTTTTAATTATTTGTATGCTTATTTGTGCATGGAAGTGCAGTACCATGGGATGCCAGAAGGTGGCGCCTAATCCCCGGAGTTAGATGATGTGAATGTGAATCACTGAGTGGATTCTGGTAACCCAGCTCCTGTCTTCTTTCTCCAAGAGCAGTTAAGCACTCTTAACCACGGAGCCATCTCATGTCTCCAGCTCCGAAGTGAAATTGTTCAAAGATGTCACTACAACTGCTGAAATATCAAAATCACTGAGTAATCAGATAAGGAGCCGGGACTTCAAGCCTCCAAAATGGAAAATCACTGACGTCAAAAAGCAAAGCCCCATGTTCAGATTGACGGAGGTAGATACCCACAGAACTAGGACTGGAGATGCTTAGAGAAAAAAATCCAAATGGCACCCACTCCAAGCTCTCCCTCCACACAGAACAGCCTCTTCCCGCCAGAGGCTTCTTTCCCCTCACCCACAACACACTTCCGTTTCAATGTTGTACCTCCTCCTAGCCAACCACCCCATGGTTCGTTTCCCTGTCCTTACATGTCTCTGGCTCTTTATCATCTTTCAGGGCTCAGTTTTAATGTTTCCTCATCCAAGAATCCTTTCTTAGAACTTGGAAGATAGCTCAGTCGGTAAGGGACTTGTTCTGTATGCATGGGGAGCCGAGTTTGAGCCCTAGAACCCATGTAAAACGTAAAATTAAAAATAAATAGTTAAAACCTTTTTGTTGCCTGCTGTATTCTTAAGGCCATAATGGGGCCAGACACCAGCTACTTATTGAGTTGACCTGGGTCTCCTGAGACGTGATCCAGTTTAACTGGGGTGGAGAAAAGAGTGTTAAAATTCGAAGGAGCTTTGAGTTTTAGCAAGTCAAAGATGACACTATCCTTAATGCCCTCACTTTTGGAGCAGGAAAGATAACTCCTCCTATGAGGCTGCTGAGAGGAAAAGTAAATAATATATACAAAAAGTAAATTATTTATAAATAGAAGTGTGTCCCTCTACATCAAGCCACCCTAGGAAAGTTGGTCTCTGGGTTTCCAATGTCCTTATCCATAAAATTAAAGAGATGAATCAATAGTTATACTCTAGTATATTATTATGCTATATACAATATACTAGAATACTGTTTATAATACTCTAGTTAGACTCTTTGTTTGTTTTTTAAGACAAAGTTTCTCTGTGTAACAGCCTTGGCCATCCTGCAACTTGCTTTGTAGATCAGACTGGCCTCAAACTCACAGAGATCCTCCTGCCTCTGCCTCCCAAGTGCTGAGATTAAAAGTGTGTGCCACCACTGTGCATCTTGTTACAGACTTTTAAACTGTGTTGTGAGATTTAGGCATTACTGAGGGAGACTTAGAGGCATAGCTTTGGGGTCTCAGGACCCTGGATGGAGCTTGGACAGTCCCCATTGAGGACCTGGCTGTATGCTGTCCGCCTTTTTTGTTTGTTTGTTTTTTGGGTTATCAGAGAGAAGATTTACACAGTCACTGCATGGGACAGTTCCACTCTCATGGGGCTAAGTGGCAGCGGGCTGCGATCAGGTCCTCTGGGCTAAGCCGGAAAGTCTGGGCCAAAAACTTCTCATTACGTGTTTGGGTTGTGAGAAGGAATCTGAATGCTTCCCCAGTTTGTGTCGACTATAAGTGTTACCTCCTTGTCCTATTTTCTTAGCTAAATGAGACCTCTTGTTAATTTGTACATTGAATTAGAATTTGTGCTGGCATGGATAAAAATGGCCTTAAAAATGTAGGAGGGAGAGTTGAATTCTTCTTAAACCATATTTAAAAGCTATACAGCTCATCAGTGGGACCAAGCACTTTAAGATGACAGAGAAGCTCCTCATGCATCCCCATCAGCTGTGCCAACAGACACTTGCCTATGAGCATAACCTGAACAGGACCAAACACTGGCACAATTCCTTCAGTGTTGCCAGGAGTAGCCTTAAATTGTCTTTCTAGGGTTTGTCTTCACAAGTATCCCCAGGCATCTCCTAAATGTGCTTGTGAACCCCAGGATCAGCCAATTTGCTCTTATTCAAACCAAGGATTTCAGGGCTTGGCATTCAAATATGGTCCAGTAGACAAAGGTTACCAACTGCAGCTCCAGATAGCTGTGTGGATGACTGTGCAGGTACCACATCCCTGTGCAAGTAAGTGTTGAGGAGCCTAGACCTCTGTGACCAGAAATGACAAATATCCCTTCTTGCTGCATCTGACTCCACATGCCATGTCGGTAATACCCACTCTACATCTCAAAGGTCCAGAGGGAGCATGTAGGTTAATGCTTCCCAGGTGAGTCCAGGGTGGGACTCACATATGTTTGGAACTTAACATGTTCAAACATATATTTTACATCATATAAAATCACCTATATATATGTACATATATATACATACATAAATAGGTGTATACATACATATAATGCACCTATATATATGTACATATATATATAGGTGATTTTGTATCATGCACCCCATCAAACTCAGTTATCAGCCCTCTCAGATTCATACCCACTATTATGATCTCCCCATTTACAAAAACACCCATTCATGCTGCTCATTTTCTTATTCGAGCATAATTAAATTCCCTGTGGCTAGACCCTTAAAGAAAACAAGTCTTTCCTCACCCACACCCCTGCCAGAGGTCATCAATGCAGAAGTGAGGCACTGTGTCATTTAGCTATGTTCTAGCCTTGAGCTCTTGTATGCAATGACATCTTTTTTTTTTTTTAAGTCCACTAAAAAAGAGTGAGTACATCCCCTGCTTCTCTTTCTGGGATTGTGATACCTCGATCAGGAGGATATTTCTCAATTCCATGCATTTTCCTGCAAATTTTAGGATATCATTTTTTCTTACTGCTGAGTAGTATTCCATTGTGTAGATGTACCACAGTTTGTTAATCCATTCTTCAGTTGAGGGACATCTAGGTTGTTTCCAGGTTCTTGCTATTACAAACAATGCTGCTATGAACATAGCTGAGCTAATACCTTTGGAGTGTGAATGTGCCTCTTTAGGGTATACACCCAGAAGTGGTATTGCTGGGTCCTTGGGGAGATTGATTCTCAATTTTCTGAGAAACCTCCATATTGTATTCCAAAGTGGCTGAACAAGCTTACAATCCCACCAACAATGGAGGAGTGTTCCCCTTGCTCCACAACTTCTCCAGCATAGGCTGTCATCTGTGTCTTTTATCTTAGCCAATCTAACAGGTGTCAGGTTGTATCTCAAAGTTGTTTTGATTTGCATTTCTCTGATGGCTAAAGATGTTGAGCACTTTTTCAAGTGCCTTTCAGCTATTTGTAATTCTTCTACTGAGAATTTCCTTTTTAGTTCTGAACCCCATTTTTAATTGGGTTATTTGGGGTCTGGGGCTCTAGTTTCTGGAGTTCTCTGTATATTTTAGAGATCAATCCTCTATCACTTGTAGGGTTGGTGAAAATCTTTTCCCATTCTGTAGGCTGTCATTTTGTCTTATTGACTATGTCCTTGGCCTTACAGAAGCTTCTCAGCTTCAGGAGATCCCACTTATTGATTGTTGTTCTTAGTGTCTGTGCCACTGGTGTTATATTTAGGAAGTGGCCACCTGTGCCAATGCGTTGGAGGCTATTTCCCACTGGGAATTTAACATGTGTTTTAGCCATAGAGAGGCTCAAGGCTTTGTGCTCAGAGATTACATTTGATTGCTGGAGTGAGAGCCAGCAGGGAAGCTTTATGACGCACGATGCACCTGCGGGTGTTTGTAGACTGTAAAGAGGGTCATCCTGCACTAAAAACTGCTCCTTTCCAAGCTGAGATCAAAAGTTGTCTTTATCCTTCTCCCCAGCCTATCGTTCTTCCTCTCCCAGACTCCTCTCTTCCCTGCGCCCTCACACTGATTTCCAGAATGAGTAAAACAGAAACATCTTCTCCTTCAAGAAGACTGCCCCCTACTGTGGAAGGTTGTCCATGCTCCAGTGACTATAGCAGCCCAGAACGGTGCACAATCCTGCCCCCCATTTTAATAATCTCCTGAGTCCTGAGGAAGAGCTTATCCTCAGCCACTTGTAAGAGCACATTAATACAGCACTTGGAGTGTGTACATCTTGGACCAGTGGTTTTCAACCTTCGTAACCCTGCAGCCCCTTAATACAGTTCCTCCTGTTGTTGCGAACCCCCCAACCATAAAATTACTTTTGTTCTTACTTCATTCCTGTAATTTTGCTACTATTGTGAATCATAGTGTACATATCTGATATGCAGATGATCTTGGGTGACCCCTATGAAAGAGCCATTCAACCTCTAAAGGGTCAAAACTCACAAGCTGAGAACCACTGTCTTAGACTAAGGAGGAAAAGTACAAAATGGTCACTAGAAATTATCACAAGAAGAGAGTATGTCTTTTTTTCTTTATGCTCATTTGCATTGAAAATGTATTTCCAAAATTCATTCCAAAATACATGATAATAAACACTTTTAAGTGTGGTAATTCAAACAAGTTGTTGCAGAATTCCAGTCAGGATGAGAACTTGTGAATAGCCTGCCTCCCCGCAACAAACTGTCACAGAAACAAGATGAAAATGACACCCAGTAAAACTGAAAGAAGAGAAACTAAAGAGCTAAGTAACAGACCAGTTTTGTGTGGGCAGAATAAAAGGTGGATGTCAGGGGTGAGGAGAGATTAGAATGTGAGCGTCGATCCAAAGACTGCAGGGGGAGATTGATAAAATATTGGTGATAACTAGCGTTCTTTGAGAAAGGATCCCTGTGTAGCAAAGGCTTTCCCCCAATGCTTATCCACCACCCTCAGCTTCTCCAGTGCTGGGCTTCCAGGGATGCCTCATCTGACATAGCTTTCTCACTATTCTTCCCGGCTCTGGAACCCTCCCCTTATTGCTCTGAGCTTCTTTTTTTTTCTAACAACTTCTATTTGGCATAATATTATCATTACCCTGTTTTAATTGGCAACAGTTTCACTGTAGCCATGTATCAGATGTTGTCTATCCATTCTTCACTTAAGGGAAACCTGTGATTTTGAGCTCTTTAGAAACTATGCTACAAGTTTTTGTGTGACCAAAAGTTTGGAGTTAGATTTTTGTTTCATTGACTAGAAGCCTTGATGGAGTAATAAGACAACTCAACAGTAACCACAGAATATGTCAGTACCAACTATGAACAATACATAGAAGAGTTGGACATGGTAAGAGGAATGAAGGGAGATTCATGATGCAGAACACTCTACACAGACTTAGCATAATGCAATGTTTCCAGACTCACAAGGAACATTCTTTAACATAATCCACATGTTAAATAAATAAAAAAGCCTCACTAAATTTTAGAAGATTGAAGTCATAAAGGATGTTCTTCAACTACAATAGGGTGAAATCAGACATCAATGATGAAATCTGCCAAACTGGTAAAAATGTGGAAATTAAATGACATGCTTAGAAAACTGGTTGATCAGTGAAAATAGAAAATTCTTAAAACATAACATACCAAACTTAGGGAAGTTGACTAACACCACAGCATTCTACTTCACAAAACCAGCATAACACAAACCAACTAAATTCACTAGAATGGACAGAAAACAAGTTGTCGGGGACATAGAGTAGTTGAGGACTTCAAATTTGTCTGTCAGGTGTGTTGGAACTGGTGCTGTCACTTTAAGAAAAAATGGCAGTTCAACAAAGCTTTAAGGCAGATTAACCCATCACCTAAGGATCCCACATACGTAGTGAGAAGATTCTGGCCCAAAATAACCCCAAGATCTGGACCAGCTGTCCCAAATAAACCACCTATAGCTGCTTGGTCCCAAATATTCACACAAAGTCTTATATTAATTTCATGCTGATCGGCCTATGGCTCAAGCATATTACTTGCTAACTCCTAACTCTTAAACTAACCCATAATTAACCAAGTGGCTTAGTACCCTTTATTAATACCTTTTACTATCTTCTTCTTCTTCTTCTTCTTCTTCTTCTTCTTCTTCTTCTTCTTCTTCTTCTTCTTCTTCTTCTTCTTCTGTCTGTGTTTGCCTGCCATCTCTGTCTGACTTCACCCTCCTTCTCCTTTATCCATGCTCTGATTTCCCACCTACTTCTAAGATGCTTTGCCATGGGCCAAAATATTTCCTTTATTATCCAGTGATAATTCACAGCATATAGAAAGACATCCCACATCATACATATAACATAAAGAGAATGAAAAATGTGTTCAGGAACCAGAGAGATGCTTCAGCAGTTAGGCGCAATTGCTGCTCTTTGGAAGACCTGAGTTCAGATCCCAGCACCCATACCAGCTGGCTCACAACTGCTTATAATATCAGCTTAAGGGGAGCTGATACTCTCTTAAGGCCTTCATGGAAGTAAAAATACATTTTAAAAAATGTTCACACAAAAACTTGTAGAAGTATTGATAGTATGTAAAACATATCTAAAAAGTAGAAAAATCTAAGAATGGATAATCATTATTATGATATATTCATACAGTGAAGGAAGCATTTGCCAATAAACATGGAATAATGATAAACAACATGTGTGAACCTTGACAGTATTATGCTAAATAGTATTAGAAAGAATCATGTTATCTCTTACAAATTACAACCCATAGCAACAAACTCATATAGAATATTTATTAGTGTTTGCTCGATGTCAGTGGAAGGAATAATCCAGGGATTGGTAATGGGTAAGCGCTCCCTTGGGAAATAATTTAATGTTTTAAAATTAAATTGTGGTAATGATTGTTAACAATGTATACATACACATACATTAAAATTCACTCTAAAAGATACAGTTTATGGAAAGATACACTATTGTTCTCATTTGCCATTTGTTCCTGTGGTAAAACATTGACCAAAATCAACATGGAGAAGAGAGACCTTATTTAAGGCCTTGGAAGTTATAGTCTATTATTAAGGGAGGCCAGGTCAGGAGTTCAAAGCAGGAACTTGGAGGCATGAAGAAAAGCAGAGGTCATAGAGTTCTGCCTCCTAGCTTGCTCCTTCTTACCTTTTCAGCTACCTTTCTTACACAGCTGAAACCCACTTAACCAAGTATGGCATTGCCCAAAGTGGGCTGGGGACCTTTCTGCATCAATTAGCAACTAAGACAATATATCACAGACATGACCACAAGTCAGTGTGATTTTGCAGTTCTTCAAATGAGGTTTCAGCTTCCCAGGTGACTCTGGGTCATATCAGGTGACAACTAAAGTGAACTGTGACAATTACATTTTTTTATAATTTATTTTATTTAAAAAGTTTTTTTTCTATACCCACCACTGCTCCCCCTCCCTCTCCTCCTCCTAGGCCTCCCTCAGCCTCCCCCATCCCATTCCCTCATTCATCCCCCAGGAAGGGCAAGGACTGCCAAAGTGAGTCAGTTTGATCTGGTATGTCCCGTTGAGGTAGATCCAAGGCCCTTCCCCCAGTATTAAGGTTGGGTTAGGTGTTCTTCTGTAAAGAATGGGCTCTGAGAAGCCACTTCATGTACCAGGAATAAACTATGGTCTGGCTGCAATAGGCTCCACAAACTGCTCACGCCGTTCAATTTTCATTTACATTCAGAGGGTTTAGTTCCTTTTCATGAAGGTTCCTCAGCTGTCATTTCAGAGTCAATGAGCTCCCAATAGCTCAGGTCAGCCTTCTCTGTGGGTCTCCTCCTCATGATCCTGATGCTTTTGTTCATATAATCTCTCTTCTCTCTCTTCAGCAGGATTGGGAGCTCGGCCCTGTGCTTAGCTATGGATCTGTGCTTCTGCCTCCATCGGTTCCTGGATGAAGGTTCTATAATGGCAATTAGTGTGGCCATTCATTTGATTACTGGGGAAGTCCGCCTTAGGCATCCTCTACACTATTGCTTGGAGTCCTAGCTGGGGACATCTTGTGGGGTCTTGGAGATTTCCTTAGCCCAGGTTTCTCTCTAACCTCGCAATGGTTCCCTTTATCAATATATCTATTTCTTTGTTTTTTCTCTCTGTTGCTCCCCCCACTCAGCCATCCCATTCTCTCATGTTCTCTTCCCACCTTCCCTTGCTCCCTCCCCATTATGATCCCAATTTACTCAGTAGATATTCTTCATTTCCCCTTCCAAGGGGGATCCATGGATGTCTCTCTTAAGTTTCTCCTATTACCTAGATGCTCATAGGTATTGATTGTAGCCTGGTGATTCTTTATGTCTAAAATCCATTAATGAGTGAGTATATACCATGTCTATCTTTCTGGGTCTGTGTTACCTCACTCAGGATGATACTCTGAAGATCCATCCATTTGCCTGTAAATTGCCAAGATGTCATTTATTTTATTTTATTTTATTTTATTTTATTTTACTGATGAGTAGTACTCCATTGTTTAACTGTACCACAGTTTGTTAATCCATTCTTCAGTTGAGGGGCACCTAGATTGTTTCCAGGTTCTGACGATTAGAAATAATGCTGCTATAAACATGGATGAGCTAATGACCTTAGGGTAGGAATGTGAATCCTTCAGGTATATGCTCAATAGTGGTATTGCTGGATTATTGGGTAGATTGATTCCCAATTTTCTGAGGAACTGTTATATTGATTTTCGAAGTGGCTGTACAAGTTCACGGTCTGTGTTTTTGATCTTAGCCATTCTGACAGGTGTAAGATTCTCAGAGGAATTTTGATTTGCATTTCTCTGATGACTAAGGATGTTGAGCAATTCATTGTCTTTCAGTCATTTGAAATTCTGTTGAGAATTCCCTATTTGGCTTTGAACTCCATTTTTAATTGGATTATATTTTGAGGGTGGCCCCTAGTTTCTTGAGTTCTCTATATATGTTAGAGATCAGTCCTCGGTTTGATGTAGGGTTGGTGATGTAGGGTTGTTTGAGGTATGGTTTCCCATTCTGTAGGCTGTAATTTTGTCTTATTGACCATATCCTTTGCTTTACAGAAGCTTCTCAGTTTTAGGAGCTCCCATTTATTCATTGTTGTTCTTAGTGTCTGTGCTACTAGTGTTATATTTAGGAAGCAGTCTTCTGTGACAATGTGTTCAAGGCTATTTCCCACTTTTTCTTTATTAGGTTCAGTGTAACTGGGTTTATGTTGAGGTGTTTGATCCACATGGACTTGAGTTTTGTGCAGGATGATAGATATGGATCTATTTGCATTCTTCTACACCACCATCCAGTTATGCCAGCACCATTTTTTGATGATACTATCTTTTTTCCATTGTCTATTTTTAGCCTCTTTGTCAAAAATCAAGTGTTCATAGGTATGTGAATTAATATTGGCATTTTCAATTCAATTCCATTAATCCACAAGTCTGTTTTTTATGCCAGTATCAGGCTGGTTTTATTACTGTAGCTCTATAGTATAGCTTGAAGTTGGGAATGATGATGCCTCCCAAAGTTCTATTATTGAACAAGACATTTTTGGCAATCCTGGGTTTTTTGTTCTTCCATATAAAGTTTAGTATCATTTTTTTTGAGGTCTCTGTGAAGAATTATGTTGGGATTTTGATGGGAACTGCATTGAATCTTTAGATTGCTCTTGGTAAGATTGTCATTTTTACTGTGTTGATCCTACCTATCCAGGAACATGGGAGATCTTTCCATTTTCTGATATGTTCTTCAGTTTCTTCCTTCAATGACTTAAAGGTCTTGTCATACAGGTCTTTCACTTCTATTTATTTAATGCTATTTGCCTCTATTGTAAAGGGTGATGTTTCCCTGATTTTTTCAGCTCTTTTATCATTTGTGTATAAAAGGACTACTAAATTTTTTTGAGTTAATCTTGTACTCTGCTACATTGCTGAAGGTGTTTATCAGCTGTGTGAGTTCCCTGGTAGAATTTTGGGGGTCACATATGCATACTATCATATAATCTGCAAATAATGACAGTGAGATTTGGCATGCCTTTGTCTCCTTTTGTTGTCTTGTTGCTCTAGCTAAAACTTTGAAAACTATATTGAATAGATATAAAGGGAATGGGCAGCCTTGTCTTGTTTCTGATTTTAGTGGCATTACTTTGAGCTTCTCTCCATTTAATTTGATATTGGTTGAAAGCTTGCTGTATATTGCATTCATTATGCTTAGGTATTTTCCCTGTATCTCTGATCTCTCTAGGACTTTTATCATAAAAGAGTGTTGGATTTTTGTCAAAGGTTTTTTCAGCATCTAATGAGATGATCATGTTGAGTTTTTTTTTTCTTTCAGGTTCTTTATATGATGAATGACATTGATAGCTTTTGTATGTTGAACCATCCCTGCATCTCTGGAATGAAGCCAACTTAACCACGGTGAATAATTTTTTTAATATGTTCTTGAACTGGATTTTCCAGCATTTTATTGAGCATTTTTGCATCAATATTCATGAGGGACATTGGTCTGTAATTCTCTTTCTTTGTCACATCTTTGTGTAATTTATGTATCAGGGTGACTGTAGGGTAACCCTCATAAAAAGTTTGGCAATGTTCTTTCTGTTTCTATTTTGTGGAGCAATTTGAGGAGTATTGGTATTAGCTGTTCTTGGAAATTCTGGTAGAATTCTGCACTAAAGCCATCTGGCCCTAAGCTTTTTTTCTTTTTCTTTCTTTTTTTTTTTTTTTTTTTTTTTTTTTTTTTTTTTTTTTTTTTTTTTTTTTTTTTTTTTTTTTTTTTTTTTTTTTTTTTTTTTTTTTTTTTTTTTTCTTGGAGACTTTTAATAACTGCTTCTATTTCCTTAGGGGTTATAGGTCTATTTAGGTTGTTTATGTGGTTTTGATTTAATTATGGTAAGTGGCACCTGTCCAGCAAGCTGACCATTTCTTTTAGGCTTTTCAGTTTTGTGAAGTACAGATTTTTGAAGTATGACTTAATGATTCTCTGGATTGCCTCAGTGTCTATTGTTATGCCCCCTCCCTTTTCATTTCTAATTTTGATAATTTGGATGTTCTCTCTCTGCCTTTTGATTGGTTTGAGAAAGGTTTGTTTATCTTGTTGACTTTCTCAAAGAACCAACTCTATTTCATTGATTTTTTTTTTTGTATTATTCTTTTTGTTTCTATTGTATTGATTTCAGCCCTGAGTTTGATTATTTCCTGCCTCTACTTCTTCTCAGTGAGTTTCGTTGTTCATTCTGGAGCTTTCAGCTGTGCAGTTTAGTCTCATGTGTGAGATTTCTTCAATCTTTTTATTTAGGCACCTAGTGTTAGTTCCGCTCTTGAGAGCAAATACACACTATCAAGGCCACACATTAGAGTTTATTTAAGACAGGATCCCCAGGTGGGTGAAGAAGCAGAGGAGCAGGACAGAAGTCAGGGGACAGAGAAAAAGGACCGGCTCGCAGTCTCTTTTAAGCATGCATGGGTATGCGTCATGGGACCAGGGAGGTGCTTCCGTGTGCAGTGCCACAGGGTTTACGCAGCCACATCCAGGGGCGTGCCTCAGTACAAGGTGCTTCCCACCTGGGCCAGAGGTGGCTCAGCTACGTGGAATGCCAGGAATCCTTACACATCACCGTTTTGTTTATTATAAAAAGAAAACCAGGTTTATGGGGGGGGGGATGTGAAAAGTGGACATGGTTGTCATGATCTCTGCATGTCTGCTTCCTGCTGACACAGGCACGGAGATGTCTGCTGGATTGTTTAGTTCATCTTGCTTGTAGATCGAGGATTTCAGTCACAGAGCCATGTTTTCTGGAGCTCGGAAAAAATCATGAGTTAGTGAGATAACTTTGGGAAGTGATAATATAGTGACTGGTGTACTCTGCTAGTTCTGGAGATGGAAAAAGGTTTTTGAGAGGGGGTAGGAAATGGCCTGTTTTACCTGCGTTGACTTTGTTTCTTTTGGTCTTTGGGGGGGTATTTGTTTTACCTGTATTGACTTTGAAAATGGCTCTTGAAGCAGCAGCTGTGGAAGTGGGGAGGGTTGAGCCAAAATACTTTGGAGCCATTTGTTGACCTTTATCTTAGAAGCAGCCTGGAATGGAAAACTAGAGATGGGGGATTTTAGAGAAATGATGTATATTTGGTGGTCCACCTGGGAGACTGGAAGACTGGAACTGACAGGTTGAAGCTTATAGCAAGGTGAATAGAGGTGGCTAGAGCAGTTGGCAGTCTGAATTTAGGCAAAATGTTATTTGCTTTTTATTTTGACAATGGAGAGGATAGAAAGAAAAGTGAAACCCCAAAGTTCTTGCCTGCAGGACTGAGAGTATATGGCTTTTAGTGTCCACAGGGAGAAGACTACTCAAGGCCCCTTCTTTGCAATGAGGGTGGTCAGCTTAGGGAAGCCTTGGCTGCATTAACTGCCCATGGGCAGACCTTAGATTAGTTGTGAGTGATCTCTGTGTAATGTCTCTTTGCCGCTCGGGGTTAGGAGACATTCACTTAGACAAGCATTCCCTTGATGGAGTCTTAGACAAGGCCTGAGTTTGCCCCTATAAGGCTAAGCAAGAGCAAGGCAGTAGCTGGCCAGACAGCTTTTGTCAGTAGGCAGCATCTCTCCTGTGATATATTTTAAAAGCCAACTTTTGCCTGGAGTCTGCCTGAGGTCTCTTTTCAAGGTTTAAGTTTTAGCTCCAATGTCAGGTTAAAAAACAGATCACACACTCAGGGATCTAGTATGAGCTGTGCCTGTTTTTAAACTCGTCTTTAGTCTATAGCCTAATTTGAATTTATCTGAGAAAATTTGTAAACTTTTATTATCTTATTTCTGGCAGTTGCTTTTTGTAGAGGGAAAACTGGATTCGTGTGGCCAGAAAGAGAAGAACAGAAAGCCAGAAAGGAAAGTTTAGCATTGAAATATGAAAAGAAATAGGAAAACTTTTAATAACAGATAGAAGAGGTTTAGAGCTGATGAAAAAAAAGAAAAGATAGGAGAAACTCTTTCTACTTGCCCATCACTTGCAAAAGTGAGCCCTCGTAAAATATCGGGGTTGGTGAGCTGTTAGGCAGCTATTTTGAGTAATCTAAGGGGTAATTAAGCCATTTTGTAAAAAAACAGATAAGCTTGGTAGTATCTAGATCAAGGCTAAATGGTTTTAACACCTCTACCTGAACCTTAAGGGTTAAGATGGAGGTGGCTGGCTGACATTATTTTCCATTGTCGAAATCTAAGGGAGTTGCTCTCCCAGCTGCTTGATCATCACCAAAGCACCGCTGGGTCCGCAGGGATCTACACTAAAAGGTCTGGCAACCTTTAGTGTAGTCCGCCTGACCATGTCCCAACCTGAACAGGCCTCTGAGTTCTCATCAACCCAAAGAGGGAGTGCTAGGAAATTACACTGCACAATGCAACAATGAAAAACCCGTCAGCTTTTCAGAACCATGCGTCTGCAACCTGTCCATGGCGCCGCTGGAAGGCACTAGTGTAAATCCTGCCATGGGACCATGTCCATGGATGTTTTGTAGTAATGGGAAAAAGGCAGGAGTGCATGTTTGTCTGAGGATGGGGTAGCACTTACCAATTAAATCCACTGGTGTTTGAATATTGTGGCGCTGAGCAGGTAGAAGGTGTGGCCTTGCAGTGAACTTTGGGATCAGGTTTTTCTACCTTTTGTGCTCAGGAGGGAACCTATCCGAGTGACGGCACCAATGTTAGTTCCGCAAATACACACTATCAAGGTCACACACTAGAGTTCATTTAAGAGAGGATTCCCAGGCGAGTGAAGAAGCAGAGGAGCAGGACAGAAGTCAGGGGACAGAGAAAAAGGACTGGAGCATGTGCTCGTAGTCTCTTTTAAGGGAAGGGGCGTGCATGGGTATGCGTCATGGGTCCAGGGAGGTGTTTCCATATGTAGTGCCGCAGGGTTTACACAGTCACACCCAGGGCCATGCCTCAGTACAAGGTGCATCTCACCTGGGCCAGAGTTGGCTCAGCTACGTGGAATGCCAGGAATCCTTACACCTAGTTCTATGAACTTTTCTCTTAGCATAACTTTCATTGCATCCCATAAGTTTGGGTACTTTGTGGATTCATTTTTATTAAATTCTAGAAAGTCTTTCATTTTTTTCTTTACTTCTTCCTTGACCCAGAGGTGATTCAATTGAAAGATGTTCAATTTCTACAACATTGTAGGTTTTCTGTAGTTTGTGTTGTTGTTGAATTCTAACTTTAGTTTATGGTCATCTATAAGGATACAAGGAGTTAATCCCATTTTTTGTATCTATTTGTTTTATGACAAAGTATGTAGTAAGCTTCAGAGAAAGTTCCATGTGGTGCTGAGAAGAAGGTATATTCTTTGGTATTTAGGTGGAATGTTCTGTATATGTCTGTTAAGTCCACTTGAGTCATAATTTCTGTTAGGTCTCTTATTTCTCTGTTCAGTTTCTGTCTGGTAACCCTATCCATTGGTGAGAGCAGAGTATTTAAATCTCCCACTATTAGTGTGTGGGGTTTGATGTAAGATTTAAGCTTTAGTAATGTGTTTTTATTTATGCGGGTGCTCTTGTATTGGGGTCATAAATGTTCAGGATTGAGATTTCTTCTTGATAGACTTTTCCTGAGATGAATAAGTAATGTCCTTCCTGATCTCTTTTGATTGAATTTAGTCTCTAGTCTATTTTGTTAAATATTAGGATAGCCACACCAACTTTTTTCTTGAGTCTATTTGATTAGAAAGTCTTTTCCCAACCCTTTATTCTGAGCCAGTGTCTGTCTTTGAAGTTGAGGCATAATTTTTACATGCAGCAGAAGGATGGATCTTGGTTTTGTATTCATTGTGTTAGCCTGAGTCTTTTTTATAGGGGAACTGAATCCACTGGTATTAAGGGATAATAATGACTAGTGATTGTTAATTCCTGTTATTTTGGGTGATTTTGTGTGTGTATGTTTCCCTTCTTTGGGGTTTGCCTCTGTGGGATTATTTATTGCTTGAGACTTCATGGGTGTATCTAGCTTCTTTAGGTTGGAGTTTCTTTCAGAGAATCGAACCCGGGTCCTTTGGAAGAGCAGATGGTGCTCTTAACCGCTGAGCCATCTCTCCAGCCCCGGCATTTCCTTTTTTAGGTTGGGAAAGTTTTATTCTATAATTTTGTTGAATATATTTTCTATGCCTTTGAGCTGGTATTCTTCTCCTTCTATTCCTATTATTCTCATGTCTTTTTGTGGTGTCCCAGATTTCCTGGATGCTTTGTGGTTTTTTTTTTTTTTTAACTTTAGAGGTATTTTTGACTGATCAATCCATTCCACACCAAAGATTATCTCTTGCATTGTTAGTTATGCTTGCATCTTGTTCCTGTTCATTACTCAGAATTTTCCATTTTCAGCATTTCCTTGGTTTATGTCTTCTTTATTGCTTCTATTTCAGTTTATAAGCCTTGCACTGTTTGATTGCTTTTTTTGTTTTTGTTTTTTGGTTCTCTAGTCCTTTTTTTTTCTTTTTTTAAGAGATTTCTTGTTTTATTCCAATTTTTTGCTTGTCTGTTTCTCTATTTTCTTAAGGAAGTTTTTATTTCTGCTTTAATTTCCTCTTTAAAGGCTTCTATCATATTTATTATTTATTTATTTATTCTATATTGGAATGTTCAGGTCATGTTTTTGTAGAACCATTAGGTCCTAGTAGTGCCATATTGTTCTTCATGATGTTGAATGACTTTTTGCACTGGTGTCTACCCATCTCTTCTTCTGATCAGTGTAAGCATTGTCTGTGTTTCAGCTAGCTGTTTTTGGTCTACTAGGTTCTCCTGGTGCAATTGGAGCTCTTGGAGAAAACAGAGGCAGTGGAGTTTTTGTCTTAGGGAACAATTGAGATCTGCAACTGGAGCTCTTGTAAAGGAGCTCTCCAGAGTCTGTGTCTCAGGAAGCTATTCTTGTGATGAGGCTCTCCCAAGGCTGTGTCTTGGGGAGCAGACACAGCTGGAGCTCTTCTGCTGGGGATCTCCAGAGCCTATGTCTCAGAAAGCAGCTGATGTTGGAGAGACGGTTGGTTTGAGGGAATGAGTTGAGGCTTATAGGGTGGAGGGTCTGATGAGGGGTGTTGATAGTCAGGTTTGCATTCAGGGGTCCAGCTTGCTTGCCTACAGCTGGAGCTGTGATGGGTTTGATGACATATTTTGTGCCCTATTGCCCAGATATGGGGGCTCTCCTAGTTGGCCTTTCAAAAAATAATAATACAAGCTGGCCTTGATTATTTTAACTACCCATGGCTGGTGATGTCATGGGCTCTAAAGGAGAACCTCAACTGTAACTCTTTCAACTAGCATAAGTTTTCTAATTGCTTCCTGAGTATTTATTTTTATACACACACAAAAGTTTAGAACTTACTCCTCACCAAAGAGGCTTCTGTTTGCAGTAGATTAATACCACTAAACATCTCCAACTGGTAAAAATGCAGAGAACTATGGGGTTCCCATCACCAATTGATACATCTATGATGTAACATCTATACCTAAGTCTAAAAAATATTCTGAAACAGAAAACAGAAATACTTTACAATCCAGAGGATCAAGAAGATTGCTTTGAGTTAATATCTTCTGTATATGAGTGGGAAGTTGTACTCATAAAATCTCAACACTATGGTTGGCTAAATTAGGTCTGTACAATGACAACCATTTGGCATGCCAACATGATGGGGGGAAATCTCACAAGACTCCAACTCTAGATGAAGAGCTACTGACAATTAATGGGTGTCAAGAGATGGGATCAGTCTTTTCTAGCAATAAGCACCCCCCAACAGGTTATCTAATCCCAGCCCTAAACACATATACCCATGAGCATAATTAAATAAGCTCAGAAGGTTATTTAAACATCCATGTATGCATATATGTTGTATACATGTATGTGATATTTTATACATAGAAGAATTGTTATATGGTAGATATATCCTGGGGAAATATAACATACTCATTTTTACTCACCTGAAAAAGGGAGCCCAGGACAGATCAAAGTAACAATTACACCAATGTTAGTGTCATTTATTATTTGGTTTACTAACAGGAGTGTTGGTGAGGAGGTAATTTTCAGGAAACAGGGATAACTCAAATGCAGCTACATCCCCCAAAGCCCATCCCAATGTGGGTGATGACTCCAGAAAACTGCAGCCCTCAGTATCTGTGAGCAGCTTCCAGGTAGCTCCACACTCAGAATTTTTTCCATGGTTGGCTAGTCAGAGTCTCCATCCACAGCAATGGTTTGTGCTCTTTATGCTGTGATGGTCTGAAAGAAAATGACCCCCAAAGGGAGAGGCACTATGAGGAGGTGTGGCTTTCTTAGCAGGTGTGGTCTTATTGGAGGAAGTGTGTCACTATGGAGGCAGGTCCTATAAGCTCAAGATATCATACAGTGGCCAAGTATACTTCCTGTTACCTGTAAAATGTAGGATACTCAGCTGCTTCTCCAGCACCATGAATGCCTGTATACTGCCATGTTTTACCATGATAATAATGAACTAAATTTCTGAACTGTAAACAAGTCATCCCAATTAAATGTTTCCTTTTATAAGAGTAGCAGTCGTCATGGTGACTCTTCATAGCAATAGAAACTTTAACTAAGCCCTTTTCTGTTAAGGTTAAACTCTCAAGAGCTTTCCAATTTTTCTTTGTTCTCTGGCATATGTGACCTTTTGATTACCTCCTAAGTCTTCAAGTCTCACTTCCCTTGCTGTAGCAATTGTTTCAATTTGGAGGGAATTTTGGAATTCAGATGAGCATGCCATACAATAATAAGTAGCAATATTAACTAAAGTAGACATGATCAATAATTTGAAAGGGAGTAGGAAGCACATGGGAGGAATTGGATAGGTAGGGAAGATAGGCTTGGGATTATATAAATATAGTAAGTACCCTTGTATGAAGATCTCCAAGAATTAAAAATAAAACCAAAGAAAATTGTAGAACTATTACAGATTCTAAGTAGCCAAATAAATCTTAAACATGGATAAAGCTGGAAGTGAATGGAATCTCAACATCAGGAGTACCACACGAGAGTTTGTTACAGTGGGGAGCAGACATAGGGGCAGAAGGGAGCAGAGAGAGAGGAGAGGGGGAAGGAGAAGGGGCGGGGCTTGTGTGAGCCCTTTCATTAAAAGGGTGGGTGGGTCCATGTTTGCATCGCCACACCCAGGGGGATGATTGACACTGTTGCATTCCAGGTGAATGCAAGCTTTGGAAATCCTTACATTCCACCCTTTTTGATATATAAAATACTGGATTTATGGTCGGGATCGGGTTGTCGTGGTGGTCTTTGTCTACTTCCTGCTGACACAAGGAAGGAGAGGTCTTTAGCCCATCTTGCTGGCAGAATGAAGGATTTGGATCATAGGGCCAAAAGTTTCCTGGAGCTCAGCGGCGGGGGAATATGGGTTAGTGATAGACCTTTGGGAAGAGTTTGGAAGTAAACCTTGAGTTAGCTGGGTGTGTGAATGGTTCTTTTCTTTTACTAAGGGATTCTATTGTCTGCAGTGATAGAGCTTTGGGGGTGACAGGCTAAGAGGAAAGGAGGGAGAAAGAAACTTGGGAGTAAACCTTGAGTTAGCTGCGTTGTGTAAATGGTTACTTTCTTCTGCTAAGGGATTCTATTGTCTGCTGCCTGTATGTTAAGGTCTGTGGATCCCTACTAGGTCTGGGAAAGGGAAAGGATTAAAGTGTCCTGTATTTTGCCTACCTGGACTTCTGCAGGGGGGTGGGGAATGGTCTCTGTTTTACCTGCAATGCATCCTCAGGGAGTGGCTGCTTCAACTGCAGAGCTGAATGACCTTTTGTTTACCTTGGATTCAAAACAGACTGCCTGGGGCCCTTTGTTTACCACCTTGGCTTCTGCTCTGGCAGGCTGCAAAGGAAGCTTGGAGCTGGTTTTTTAAGATTTTGAGTCTCTTGTCTGGCTATTTTGAGGAGGGGGGATAAAAGGTTTAAGATTAGACAAATGAATTCAATGTGGGAAGCCTTCAAGTTTAGTGGTTGTTTGAGTTGTCAGAATTACTCTATATGGTCCCGTCTACTTTGGAGTGAGGGGAGAAGGCAGGTGATGGAGTAGAGGAGGAAGCAGATTGTCAGGAAGGTAGAATTTACAGGCTGATTGAATAGTAAAAGGAGCAGAGGAATGGTTGGAGCGGCTGGCGAGTCTGGGTTTAGGCAAATGTGATCACTAAATGAAATGAAAGCTCTCACTTTTGCTAAGAAATCTCTTCCCATCAAATCCGTTGGACAACTTGGCATAACTAAAAATGACTGAGTAATACGAATTTCTCTAAAAATGCAATTAAGTGTCAGTGTCTGTTAAGGTCACATGGATTTGCCTCCTACCCTGACAATTGTAAGGCCTGAGAGAAAGGGTGCACCCCAATACTCCTGCAGAACTGAGAACACAGCTCCAGTGTTCACCAGGAAAGAAATGGTCCAGCCAGAAACCTCAATATCCACCCGAGGCTCTCTCTGCGTACTAAGAGGGCCTGGGCACCATCATTCATCCTCGACCAGTCCCAGTACATTATGCACCTCATCCAAGTTTACTGTGTCCCCACCCTTTGATGAAGGGCAGCAGCTGCCTGACCAGTGGTATCTATAACACTTAGGACATGACCGGGATGGCCTCCATGGTGGATCTGGACATGAGCGACAATAATGGCCTACTCGACCACAGTGGAAACAAGCACCAGAGTGCTTTTCTGAGTGCTTTTGTCTGCTCACCCTAGGAGGTGGTGGTGGGAGACTGGCCTGATCGCCTCTGCCAGCAGGAGGTATTTCTCCTGCCGAATTCTCTCATCTCTCCAGTGGTAGACCTTGAATGCAAGTGGCAAAATATCTGCTTGTGGAATTAATGGGCCCCTCTCAAGGGGTCTAAGCTTGGCCTTTATGTCTGAGTAGCTTTGATTAAAGAAATGGGTCATAAGAAGCTGTCTTCCCTCAGTGCTCTCTGGATCTAAATTTGTGAACTGCAAGAGCACACTTGTAAGGCGCTCTAGAAACTGGGATGGATTTTTCTGTTTATCTTGAATCATGTCCTGCAGTTTCTCGTTAAATTTGCTTGATGAACCTCATCTGCATGTAGTCTGGCCTGCTCCCAAACTCGCCTGCGCTCCTCAGGTAAAAGATTATTGGTTAACATTGTATATACATCGTGAAAGGTGAGGTCATAGGATTGGGTTAAGTACTGAAATTCTTTGATAAAGGAAGTAGAATTCGAACTGTAAGAGCCTAACTTCTTTGCAACCTGGGAGAGTTCAGACAAAGGAAAGGGAGTATACACTTTAACTATTCCATCCATGCCCGATACTTCCCAAAGAGGTAGAATTAGATCAGTGTCCTTAGCGGCCCAAGAGCAGGTGATAGGCGGAGAGGAAGGGGCAGTAGGAGTGTGTTGATGTCTAAAGGGTGGAGGGTCATTTGCAGGATCCAGTGGAAGATGAGAATCATCAGGGTCTGAGGAAGTGGCTAACAGCAGGCGAGCAGGAGAACAAGAACTTAGGTGGGAAGGAAGAGCTTAAGTAAGAGAAAGCTTGTATATAGGGGATTTTTTTTTAACTCTTTCAATCCGCCTGGTCGCTGGCATTAATTAGATAATTCCCACAAAATATCGAGATCCAGGGTGCCATTAGGTGGCCACTTTAGATTATTGTCTAAGGGATATCCAGGCCATTTCTTTGTACAATAATGGATCAGCTTGGTAGTATCTAGATAGGGCATAAGGCTAAGAGGTCTCAACGCCTCTAGCATGGACCCTAAGGGTGAAGATGGAGGTGTGGATTTAGCTGGCTTATTTCCCATGCCGAGACTTAAGGGGAATATGGAACAAGAGTCGTCACCCCTGCAAACTGAGTCCACAAGGAAGCGGGCCCACAGAGGACTAGCTCATCAGCAGACACGTGTAGGCTGCTCGGACAGTGCCCAACTCTACCAGGCATATCTCTAAAGCCTGGTCAGGCAGAAGAGAGAGTGCCAGGACATTACACACACACAGCGAGATAAAGTGGACTCGTCAGTCCCCAAAATCATGCACCTGCAACCTGTTCATGGCATTGCGGGCAAAAAAAAAAAAAAAAAAAAAAAAAAAAAAAAAAAAAAAAAAAAAAAAAAAAAAAAAAAAAAAAAAAAAAAAAAAAAAAAAAAAAAAAAAAAAACGGCCACGAAAGGTGCCAGTGTAATTCCCACAGGGGCAGGTCCCTGGACGAAACTGTAGTGCAGGGAAAAAAAGCCAGGAGTGTTTGCCAATGAAAAGGAACAAATCATGACCAAATGAAGATCGGGAAGCTGATCCTCCGTGAAACTAGTTCATGTTTACACTGACCGAAGGGGAAACTCACCAATCAATGCCGGTGTTGTGCGCGTACGTTCTGTGACCAGGCAGATGGAAGGTGGTCTCCGGTGGAGGGTCGAACAGGGGTCCCCAGTGCCTATGCACGCTTAGGGCTGCCCCCCCTCACGCATGGCACCAATGTTAGTTTTTTGCACATAGCACGTGAATGGAATCTCAACACCGGGGAGGGAGCAGAGATAGGGACAAAAGGGAGCAGAAAGAGGAGAGGGTAAGGAGAAGGGGCGGGGCTTGTGTGAGCCCTTCCATTAAAAGGGTGGGCGGGCCCATGTTTGCATCACCACACCCAGAGGGATGATTGACACTGTTGCATTCCCGGTGAATGCAAGCTTTGGAAATCCTTATAGGCAGCACACTACTTCATGACTTCAAAGTTTACAAAATCCAGCCAGGCGCAATAATGTATGCCTGTAATTCCAGCTCTTGGGAGGCAGAGGCAAGAGAATCAGGAGTTCAAGGTCAGTACAGGCTCCATTAGCTCACAGCTTCATCACAGGTTGGGAGACATGGCAGAGTTCATGATGGCAGAAACCTGAAAGAACACCTAGACCTTGATATCAAGATGGTCAACACATAATCAGGAGCAGGTAGAACACTGAAGCACCACTCCAGCCACCCACCTCCATAAGTTAGGATAGATGTTTGAAAGCTTCCATAGCCTCCAGACAGCACCATCAGCTGAAGATCTATCACTGGAACATAGGAGTCTGTGAAGGACATGTAGCCTTAAGTTTTCTGGCCCATCCCAGCCCGAGGTCCTGACAAAGCTCTCCTACCCTTGGTTCCAAGCCTATGGCTCAGGCTCTTACAACTTAACTCAACCCATTTTTATTAATCTATGTATTATCATGTGGCTCTATGGCTTTACCTATGTCCCATTGTATATTACTTTCTGGACAGCAGCCTGCAGTCTTCCTGACACCGCCTTCCTTCATCTTTATCTCTGCTTGGATTTCCCCCCTGCCTCTAAGCTGCCTTGCCATAGGCCAAACCAGTTTCTCTATTAAGCAATGGTAATAAAGCATATTCACAATGTACAGAAAGACATCCCATATCAGGGACATGTCACACCACAACAACCAATATTCTGAAAATACACGGTGTGATGACAATACTCAATAGTGATTTATTATATATTTGATTCTACTAACAAGTAGAGCTTACATGTTCTCACCCAAATACACACACAAAGATATGTTAATTAGCTTAATTATGCTAATTGTTTCACGATATTTCATATAGTGAGACATTACCTTCTAAACCTTAAATATATGCAATTTTATTTGCCAATTACATTCCCATTAAATTGAAGAAAAAAGAAATAATATAGAACAAAACACAGGAACACAGATGCATACTGCTCATCAGGAGACTCCAGGAAGTTTGGGGGAACAATGACCTTGAAGATAGGTAAAGAGAAATTACCCAAACAAAAAACAAGACAAAAAAAAAAAAAGACTCAAAAAGGCTTCCCCAAATACAAGAAAAATAATTCTGTAGAGTCTACAGCATAGACTAACAAACACTGAAAAACAGTCATTTCCTGCAAAATTGCACTGAACAAAAATTTACACGTTTTGGTGGAAAGTCTATTATCTAGCATAAAATTGTGTCTGCACAAAAATTAAGGAGCATTGGAAATTATAAAAATGAAAATAAAAGTAAATCATGCACTGGTTATTCTTTAACAGCTTTCTGGCTGGGGCCCCAAACTGAGCTGCCCTAGAGAAGTACACAGTTCAGAAGAAAAGTTCAGGGAAACAGCCTTGGAGATGTATTTTCAAACTCAGAGCTTGGCCCATGGTTGCAAGTGCAGTTTTTTCCAGAACCTAAGAGATAATTTTGTGCTACAGTGCTGGGAAAATGGAGTATGTGTACTACTTTTTTTTTTCTAATTAAATACAAATGTCAAAGAGTATAGAATACATAGAAAGGTGAGAGAATTCTGAAAATTAAATAAGAGCAATCAGATTATGGGAGAAGAATGGAATTTAAAGTGTGAAGTTTCTGGCGCCCCACTTCTGCTCACACCTACTGAGACCTAGATGAATCAAGGCAAAGGGACTTTAGCAGCAGCAAGGGCTGGAAAAGGGATTTGCAATGCTGAGAAAATGCATAGCTTCCCTTATTGTTTGATCTCCTATTCCCCAGCCTGAGAGAAATCCTGGGGTGGTAATAGCATCAGAAGTGGGGGTGGGGAGGGGGAAGATACCTTGAAGGCAATCTGTAAGAAGGGAAACCTTCAAGCAAAGAACCCAGCATCCTCCCCTTCCCCCAGCCTGTTACCACATGGCCCAAGATGTGGATACAATCATAGAAGTTTGTGGAAAATTACGTTAAATAAAGACCCAGCTTCCTGATTATGAGAGCCAAATGGAGCTGCCCGAGAAAATCAGAAAGTGCCAAAAAAGAGAAGCTCAGATAAACACCCTGGAAATTTGTTTACAAGCTCTCTGCTTGTCTGTGAAGTGCACATCATAATCAGCCAACAGAGAACTTTGAGAATGTGATGAATGGTTGAACCACTGACCAGGTTCCAGAAAGAACAATAGAGCACATGGACTACTCTAGAAATCTAGCTGGCATTAGAACTGCAAACCAGGAAAGGTAGGACAGAACTGTAGCTCACAGAGAACCCAGTCAATTGGCTATGACAACAAAAATATCCAAATGTCCAAGGACTTACACAACGATCCAAATCTCACTCACAATTCCTTAAATGGGGGTTAGAGAAATGGCTCTGTGGTTTAGAGCACTTGCTCCCTTTATTGAGGACCAGATTTCAGTTCTCAGCACCCACATCAGGTGACTCACAACTGCCTACAACTACATCTCTGGGGACCCAACACCCTCTTCTAAGGTGTCCTCATGGACACCTGCACACATGTGCACAGACAGACCCAGACAAATACACACACACAAATACACACACAAATCTTAAGTGTGTAAAATATTAAAATTACATGTCATAGACCTAGGAAATCAGTGGGCACCAGCTCCAAGATGACATCAATTTTCATTATTGTTGAAGATGGGAAAGGTAAGTTTCACACAGGTGCTAACAAATAAGGAATAAAAATAATAATTTAAGGGCTAAAATACATAATAGTAATGTACCTGTGTCTAGAAGACCCCCTAAAACCACCACAGAATTGAAATCGCTGCAAAATGCGTGACGATTTTATTGTTATGTACAGGTTCCAAACGAATCCAGGTCGATAACCTTCATTCCAATGCAGCAGAAGGCTATCAGGCCCTAAGCACTGAAGTGTGTGTGTGTGTGTGTGTGTGTGTGTGTGTGTGTGTGTGTGTGTGTGTGTGGTGGGGGTGTTAAAAATTAAAAGCCTACATAAGCAGGGTGCTGCATGTCTTGGCATTCCAGGATTGGGCAACGGAGTACAGGGTGCAGTAGTTATTGACTGAACTTTCTGGTGTGCATCTAACATTTGAATCTATTGACTGTCAGGCACACACACACCTGGACGCTGCCCTCAGGTACCAAAACTTCTCTGAAACAAAGCTTTGTAAGGATAAATCCATGCCCTCACAGAAAAAGTTTATTAGAGGAATAAAGAGCAAAATTCTGATTGGCAGAAAGAACCTGAGTCACATAAGAACAATGAATTCACTTAATTGTTCCCAGTAATTCTAGCATGTTTGGTCACATGATCATTTCCTCTTTGCTAGTACAGAAACCAAGGCTGACCATTAATACTACTCATCACCCACTGAATACTGCCTGGAGTAATGGTGTTGTAAAGGTTTCTGGCCAAGACTTTATACCTGATCCAGAGGTTTGACTGGCAGCACACAGACCCACAGATCCACAGACCCACAGTCACACAGAAACCACACAGATACTTTCATTAATTTTCTGCTGATTGGCCTAGGGCCCAGGCATATAACTTGCTAACTCCTTCACCTGAGCTCAACCCATCTTGTTCAGCCATGCAGCTCGGTACCTTTGCTCAAAGCAGCATTTCAGTTTATTATTTTGGTGTCTCTCTGTCGGCTGTGCCTGGAGTCTGTCTCTGACATGTTCCTGAGTGTTCTTAGCCTGGTAGCCCCGCCCACACTTCCTGTCTGCCTTTAGCCAATCAGCTTTTATTAAACACATAGGCAGGACAAATATTTACAATGATAGGAAACAGTAGCAACATAACATAATCCCACTACACAATGGCATTGTGTTCTTTCACCATGATTTTCTTTTTCTTTTTCTTTTTTTTATTTTTTAAAAACACTTTTTATTTATTTGCCTTGGTGTTTGCCTGGAACTGAAACTACAGACAGTTGTGAGCTGCCATGTGGGCGCTGGGAATTGAACCCAGGTCCTCTGGAAGAGCAGACGGTGCTTTTAACCACTGAGCCATCTCTCCAGCCCCTCACCATGATTTTCTTACAGAGTGTGGTTGTCAAACTGTTTTCACAAAGCTGCATCAGCACACAAACACAATCCTCCCCTCCTTCCATGACTGAATGTAGCTTTCCTCTGGTCCCTGTGAATGCTTTGATTCCATGGCTCTTCTACCAGAACTGTATGCTTGTCCACTCTGATTACAGTGGCCTTTCCATAAAAATTCTGGCCAGAAAAGAAATATCTCTTGACATGGGGATGTAGCTCGCTGGCAGAGTGCTTACCTAGAATGCACAAGGCCCCATAAATAAGACATGGTGGTACATTACTGAAATACCAGCCCTTCATAGGTAGGAGGAGGATCTAGGGAAATCCTCTGATACATTTGAGTCCCAGGCCAGCTTGAAATACAGGAGACACTGTTCCCAATAATAATAATAACAAATAAATAAATTGAATTTAAAAATAAAAGAAAGAAATGTTTCAAGCATAGTGATATTATTAATTAGGACCACATAACCTGTCTTGTTGTTTGGTGTTTGTTTTGTTTAGGATTTTTGTTTATTTATTTATTTGTTTAAGGAAATATAGCTTAAAGCCAAACAGGAACTTTGCACTCACCAAATTACTAACTTGCTTCAAACAACACAGAAGAACTTCTAGGTCACTGGGAAACTCATTCTTTCTTTTGCTCTATTTGTGGAGGAACCAATTGTACCTCAAAATCAGTCATGTGACCTCCTGGAAGCACCAATAAGTTTTCAGTACTCCATTTCACTTGACTGACTGTAGAGCTGTTCAGGCAGTATACAGTGTGCTGCCTCCTGAAGCCCAGCTCCAGGCCTGGGTCTGAGTATGTTGTGTCCATGTCACAACCTGTAAACAAGACCACCAGAGAGCCCAGATCTGAAGCAAGCACAAAGGGGTTTATTGATTACAAGTCTAGGCTTGCAACCAGCACTCCAGCAAGTGGATTAGAAGGCGGAGTAGAATCCACCTGCGCCCTCACTGTGAAGGGTTTTTAAAGGAAACAAAGAGAGCTTCAAGCCTTGGCATTTCAGGATTGGGTAAATTCCTTGGCCATAGTTCTAAGGGAATTCCTATCAGTGGCTGCAAGAACATTTGGAGTCCCACAGATATAGTTTACTAAAACTTTCTATGCATTGATATGTCTGAGCAGGGTCACCCTGACTGGGGACATTGCTATTTTGGGCATTTGTGGTTGTTTTAAAATTTTATGGAACTGAGTGGAGCTAAGTTCAGCCCTTAGCCAAGTTCTGTTTAAAATGGAGTTCATCTTGTTCTCTCCAAGTGCATATGTGGGTAAGGGTCACCCACCTAAGTTGCCAGGCTTCTGTGTCCCAAGGCAAGGAATGGCACTAGGAACATGTGATTAGAAACAGAGACAGTTTATTCAGAAAGGGAAAGCTGTCCTGATAATGTGAATAGGCTGTGAGCAGGAAAAAGGCATCTAGAAGCCACGCACAAGTTTGTAACTGTCAGATCAGTTACTGGCAGCTGCTCAAAGCTTACTCATGATGCCGATTTGGTAAATCCTAGCCACATCACTGAGCACAGCAGACACACCTACAGCCTTCCCTCAGCTGGCAGCAAACCTTCCCACCTGTCTTGCCCTCAGCTTCTTCCTAATTGCTTCCTCTTGTATGGGTCACTCTGACTTTGAACCCCAGTCTAGGATTATATCCATATCAAACCTCCCTTTCTTGCACAGGTTCATCAGCCTTAATGACTCCGATAGACCCGGTTTCAATTTCACTCTCTTGAATGAATTGCCGTGATGTGAAATATATGTGTGTGTTTAGCTTCTTCTGCACAGTTACGCCCTCAGTGCCTCTCCCTTCATGCTTCCCTGGGCCTATTACTCATCCTCCTGCCTCTGTCCTGGCTGCAGTCCCGAGAGTACCTTTCTTCTCCTCTAAACCTCATTTCAGAACAGACCGAAGGCTCTGAAAGACATTCCTTTGTATGCCTTGCCATTGTCATCCTGTCTCTTTAGACTTCCATCGGACAGGCAAACCTATCTGCTACTAAATGCCAGGTGCTGACCAGTGTTATCAGTTCAGTTTGCAGCTTTCCATTTCATAAGAAGGAAATTAGTGAATGGATGGGCAAGTGTGATGTTTAGGAGAAAAGGTCTGATGACTTTCCCAGTGATGCATGGCTAATAAGGAACATATTTAGGTTTGGACATATGTCTACACAGTTTCCAAACTGTTGCCACTACAGTGCTTCCTCCTGAGCATCAGTTACATGAGCAAAATAAAAATTCAAATCATAATTTCAAAAACTGTTGCATTCACATTCTGCTGGCAGCTTCCCAAGACTCCAGTGCAGCATTCTGGCTGGACAAAGATGGTCCCCTAGTAAAGAATGGGTTATAGTATTAATTCTAGAAATAGGAAAAATACGACAGGTCATTCCCTTCATTATAACTGGGGAGCCCACTGTCCAGGGAGGCTACTCAGCTTGTACTGTAAGCTTGAAAAGACCTGGCCATTCCCCACATTTCTAGCAGGGAATGATTTACCTCAGCAAACTGCATCAGAAGTTAAAAGTTTCCGTGTGGAGATTAACTGGTAGTCACCCTTGGGGGAGCTTTCTTAAACAAATCGATTCTGCCCGTCTCCAGCCATGCCCTATTGCTTTCATCCCATATAATGTGAAAATCAGGTCTCTATGGTAGGCATGGTGATCCAAGCCCTTAATCCCTGCTCTTGGGTGCCAAATGCAGGCAGATCTTTATGAGTTTGAGGTCGACTTGGTCTACAAAGGCATCTCCAAGCCAGCCAAGGCTACATAATGAGACCTTGTCTGCACACCCCCAACTCTCTCTTATATACATAAACAAAATAAATTAATAATAATAATAATAGATCTTCATCATCACCAGGATCCTCTTCTTATTCTCTAGCCTTCTTTCCTTTCAGAGATGCTTTTCTTTTCTCCACCGCCATTATACACACATTCCTCATAACTTCTTCTCTATCTCTTAAAACTCACTAACATTAGCCCATTACCCTCCTCCTCAGAGGTTCACATTCTTTACTTTATTATTTTAACTCTGACACTCCTTGCTTCAACCTTTGATACAGCAGTCACTTTTCCCTGTATTCCATGTGTCTAAGGGCCCAGCAAAGAGTATGCATCCCATAGCATCTGATTTCCTTGAAGAATTTAGGCAACAATTTGATGACAGTTTCATCCTAACACCATGAAGTGAACCTGCCTACCTATACCTGACATCCACCTGTCCTTCTTATCTCCCCAGGTATATAAAACTGCTGGCCAGGCCACCCTCCCACCAGACCCCAGTTCTTTCTCCTACACATTCACAAGGACATTTCAAGAAATGTTTTCTTCTCTCTACTACACCAGTGTCTCTCTCTTCTGGATCCTTGTCTCCTGATCACAACAGACTCTTGAACTTCCTATATTTGAAAAAGATGCTCCTTTGAGCCCAAGATATCCCCTCTGGTAACACCCCCATTTCACAGCAGAATGACTAAGTTATCCAAAGTCATGTATTGCAGAAATTCTAGTTGGTATTTAATAAAAACCCAGAGCCAGAAATTAGGGAAAAGCTGAAATATCAGAGAGAGGAAAACAGACCACAGTCAATTCTCACGCAGCCAACTTGTCAGGCCGAACAAGGTAGATGCTGTCTTCAAGAGTCCCTCTGCCTGGATGGTTGCTTCTACAGGATGCCTGAATGTCTATCTGCCTACACCTGCCTTAAATATCTTTCCAGCTTGGTTGTTTCACTTCCTTCTGGGTTCAACTCTATCATAATCCAGGAGTTAGGATTAAAGGTGTGAGCCACTACTATTCGGTTATTAGGCCTTGAACTCACAGAAATACAGAAAGACCTCTGTTTCCCACTTTGTCATCCCTGTGCTGGGATTAAAGGCATGAGTTACTATTCTCTGACCCTCCTGGCTTGACTGTGGGTGATTCTGTTCTCTGATATTCCAGGCTGATTTTTATTAAATATAAAATACATCACCACAGTCATGGCCTCAATACATTATTTTTAAACAACAACAACAACAAAAAAAAAAAAACTTCTAAAACCATTTTAGCTCATGGTCATGAGCCATCACAGTGTCACCAAATTCAATGGAGCCCTATCTGCTCTTAGCATGTACTTCTTTGAGCTAGGCATTGTGACACACACCTGTAAGCCCAGCATTGTTGAGATGGAGGCCAGAAAATTTGTAAAGGGAGTTTTAAAGAGATACCCAAGCTGAGACAGACCCAGGAAACAAACAAGGAGTCTCTGCACTGCCAGTGAACTTTATAATTGTATGGTTGATCTGTTCTTCTTCCCACGGATTCTGGGATGGACCTATATGACTTGTTGGACAGAATGCAGAGGAACTAACTACCTGTGGACCCAGAAGTCTAAGTTCAAAAGTTCTAGCAGCTTCTTCCTGAAGCATCAAGGAACCATGTTGAAGAGACCTTTGGTTTGGAAATGAGACAGAAGCCTTGAGAACAGATCATGAGCTGTAAGGTCAGCTCACAGCCTTCCATGGCATCTGAGCTGCAGGCCTTGACTCCTAGTTGAGCAGAAACCTGATTATTTTCCACTGGGCTGTGCCCAAAGGGCAGAATCATTAGGGAAGTTGTTGACTGTTGACTTTAATTGATGCATTTTAAAGTGGCTTATTAAAAAACAAAAAGAAGAGATATCATTGTGTCCCCTATGTAAAATAACATGCTAATACTACTAAAGCAAACAAAAAATTAATATAACACCCTTCAAATCTGAAATATCACTCCTTTGAATCTACACCAGCAAATTCAAAACATCAGTTCATAAAATAGGAGAGTATATATAAAATATATATGTAAGATATGCACCATTGCTTTTGCAGAAAAACAAAAGCTAGAGCCCATCTCTAGAGAATCTTGAATATAGTGTGGTACAGCACATACTAAAGACAGGTTCAAATGGTATCAGCTGTCCGGGAGAAATCCCACAAGTGATTCAGAAAGAAAGATGCAGAGAAATATGTAAAACATGATCTTATTTTGTAAAGCAAAGAATAAAGGAAAAGGTCACCACACACATCTGCATGCCATATTTCATTAAATCTCAAGCTGGAAGACATATGGCAGTTCCAGAGATGTTAAAAATGGGAAAATAATTACATCTCAGGTTTGATGTAATACACCATGTATGCATATCTTACAGGCTGAAAAAAAAAGAAAAAGTCACACTTGCCTACTGATAGAACTTGGAGGGCTTGTGTTTAGCGTAGGGGATTAAAAGTAAAGAGAGAAAAAGATCAAACTTAACACAATAATGTTATGTTTTTATAAAATGCACACTTTTAAAAAAATAGGCTAAACAAGGTATTTGTGTCTCTGATTAACCTAAAGGAATGCTTCGTGGGAGGAGCTGTTAAATAGAGTCTGGGAGATGGCTCCATGGATATGAGTGCTTGCTGAACAAGAACGAAGACCTGAGTTCAGATGCCTAACATCTACGTAAAGTTGGCTGTGGACTCACATACCCATAATCCTTGGGGTAGAGGCAGGCAGATCCAAGGGCCTTGATGGCCAGCGGGTGTTGCCAATTAGTGAGCTCCAGGTTCAAAGACCTTGACTCAAGAGAATAAGGCAGAGAGCAATACAGGAAGGCACTTGAGATTCTCCTCTGGCTTCTAGGCATGTGTGTGCACACAGCATGCACACACATGCTTGCACACACGCGCGCGCGCGCGCGCACACACACACACACACACACACACACACACACACACAGGCAAGCACTCACATGCACACACGTATTTATGCATGCCCTTTTAAAAAGATAGTCATATAAAAATCAAAATTATATGACGAATCTGTCTACTTGGGCAAAACCCCAAATACACAAAATACTTACATGTGCTCATATCTTTACGATCATGGACAAAAGATTATAGAAAAATACACTTGAGACTGGGCATGGTTATTCTTTATATTGTCCTAACTGTGCCAAACATTATTACCTTATAACTTAAAAATCTGAATAAAATTAACGTTGACAAAGAGTGAGAGGAAAAAATATATCATGTTGCTTCATCACTAAAACCCTCTTGTCAATGTCATCATCATTTCAAATTTGCAGTAAAGGAGCTGGTTGTGGTTCCTTTGGTAATCCACAGCAAAGTTTAACCAAGCAGTCCACCTGATTTGTTCATCTTAGTATATCTTCAACATTTTGGTCAGCTTTGTTACTCAGTTCAAGCATTAAAAACTAGTGGCCATACAAAACTTTAAGGCTTTACTTAAATCTTAATATTAAAGAAATTAGTACCATGTTACCAGTTAAAAGATAAAGTATAGCTCAGACTATACAACTAAACTTTTCCCCTCCATCATGAAAGGTCAAGAAAAGGTCTCTAAATGGGCTGATTCTCCTCTATGTGGCTTCCAGCTACATGCTCTATGACATCATCTCTCTCCAAAGGAGACTCAGTTGGTTTATTGATAAAAGGATGCAAATACCAGCCATGCCTATCTCAGGCATTAATCTGTAGCCTCAATGAGAAGAAGTCAGAACATCCAGTTGATGTGTGATATGTGAAAATACCAGCTAGATTCTAACAGATACACTGAGGAAAACATAGATTTGAGTGAGAATCTCAAACCAGACAGAGGCTTTGTTTTGTTTTCTTTTGTTTTTCAACCACTCTCTTCTGTCTTCTGGGTGATTAGGGTGTCTCCAGGTCACACTTTGTGATGTTTTGCCATAAAATAAAAGAATAAGTTTTATGACTTTTTCTAGTATTTTATTTTTAATACAGAAAATAAATACTCAATCCTATGAAACCTATCAAATTTGTATAACTTTATTAATTTGAATTTCTTTGGGGAAAATAAAAATTCTTAAGTTCTTTAATCATCCACATAAGCTGCATATTATTTTAGCTGAATGTGCTTCATACCTCTAAAAATACAGAAAGTATATTTTGTACTAAGTGATAATGAAAGAGTATTTCAAGTTCCAGCTAACAAATGAAGATAAATGTGTCTGTAATTCTCTTTCCATAAAAGTACACAATCTTCATTTGTCTTCTGGGATGACATCTATTCCTTTAAAAATAACTCCTTTATTAGATGCATTTTAGTGGCTGACTGTGCCTCTCCATGATTCTTACATCTATTATAAACTGCCGAGCCCCCAAATCTCTCAGCTGAGAGTCTGTTCTGCTGATTTCCTGCATTCCTGCCACTGATGGATGGCTCTTTTTCTAATGGAGCTGCCACAGGAGCAAAAAGCACAAATTGTACTTTGCCCCTGTTATGACTATGGCCCAATAGAATTCTTGTGGAATACTATAATTCACATCTGCCTCTGCCCACTGAAATGTATGATTTACTTTATAATAGTGTGTTCCAAAATAAATATATAAAAAAAGTAATTGCATTCATGCTCACTTCTGAGTTTCATGTTTTGTTTTGTTACACATTGTTCAACTTGTGTGACAGCGGTTTCGGTCTACCCTATGCTCATCTAGTCCAAAAAGATGCAATTGTCTGACAAAGCACCTCTGAGATAATTGATTTTTTATATCAACTTGACTAGACTATGGTGTATCCAGATACTGGATCGAGCACAATTCTGTGTATCTTGGATGAGATAAGCATTGAATTTGATGATCCAAAGAGAGTCACACTGTCCACCTTGACGGGGGTGGGGCCCACTGAGAAGAACAGAATGTCAGAGGAGACACCATCTTTTGGACCCACGTGAACCTCAACAGCAATCTTCTTGTCACTTTTTTCCTTTTTTGTTCTCAGGCCAGTGGATTAGGACTGCAAACATATGTGGCTAGCTCTGCTGGGCCCCCAACATGCTCACACTGTCTCAGCACTGCTCAGTCTCCAGAAACATGGGGAAGGAAGCAGAGGGTTCCTGGGTTTGGAATGGGAAGCTGACCTACTCTGGCCTCCACCAGCTGGGTTCTAGGTTGCTAAATTTCTGGAGACTTCTGAACAGTGCTGCCAGCTAGAGACTAGGTTCAAACACAGTAGGATGGTAGTGGGGACATCCCACACTCAGACTGTAACAATGTCTTAGCAAAACGTTCTTTTCTATGCTTATATGCATAATAGAAGCACTGGAGAACTTTTCCTTCTTTCCTTCCTTTCTTCCTTCCTCCCTCCCTTCCTTTTTGTTTCATTTAATTCCATTTTGTTTAAGGGATTCAGTCCTAACAGAGTTACAGCTACTCTGTGGGATGGTCAGGACCATGGTCTTTCATATTTCTGATTGAGTTCAAACCAAATATTAGTACCTCACTTAGAGTAGGGCTGGCTCTCAAATTGTAGTCAGATTACCTCAGTGTTGGGCTTCCTCCTCAGAGTTTCTAATTCAGTATGTTTGACATGGAATTCAATAATCTGTGTTTCCACCCCACTCCTGATCCAGGCCTGAAACCACTGGGTTAGGCTACATTCTTGGTTTTTAGTGTACCTGTTTGCATCTTCTTCGATTTCAAATTTTTATCCTTCTCCAAAGCCAACTTCTTTATTAATCCTGGCCTGATTCATCCCTTCATCCCTCCACCTGTCTTTCCTAAAGTATTAGCTTTTTGTTCCAGATACACATGAGTGGATTCTGACTTCTTAAAAGTGTACTGGGGTAGGTAGGAAGAAAACATTTGCTCTCATTTTGTTCTTTCCAGATTTCCTCACACGTGGGGTGATACCCATTGATGTCTCGGAAGCTGTATGGATGTCCACATGTGTGCATGCTGTTCACTGAAAGCTCTCTGACTTCTTCTGAAGACAAACCATGAAGACTCATCCTCCTTGTATTTGGCTGGAAAGGAAACAGTATTGTGGAAGAAAGGCTCCATGGCCCTCCTCTATCATAAGATTTATTGGCAGATGGAGATTGCTGAGGGAGAGATAGTCACTCTCCTTTGGGGACATGGCCATTGGTAGGTTGCTTATGCTGCAATGGATGACCACATACCCATACATGTATGGCTAGCACTAACTGAACTCAGGGGCTTATTAATAACAATATATTTTAAAAGGAAATCTTGAAGTTTGCAGGGAGATAGACTGGGATACTATAAAGAACTGGAGAAAGGTTATGCATGAAAATGAATAATACACCTTGTATAAATATATAAAACTTTCAAAGTGAAAAAAAAATTATTAAATTTTCAAAGAAGTTAATTTTTTGTTAGCTCCATCCTATAAGCTTCCTTTAATGTTTACTTCTCTTTTTTTATTTTTTTTGCAAATAAGGTAAGTTGCCTATGGGAGAGGAGAATGCTTGGCCCTCCCTCTGATTGACAGCTGTCAGAACCT
Source organism: Sigmodon hispidus (assembly GCA_004025045.1). Classification (NCBI taxonomy): domain Eukaryota; kingdom Metazoa; phylum Chordata; class Mammalia; order Rodentia; family Cricetidae; genus Sigmodon; species Sigmodon hispidus. Next base: position 12,912 of record PVIH01014417.1, on the reverse strand, counting down.
TCTTTTCTGCCTGGCTGCCTTGAACCAGGGCCGTCAACTGAGTAGTCCTTCTGTCATTCAATTCCACTGCTACAGTGGCATCTTGCTGCTTTGAGAATATCGTAGTTCCTCTGAAGCATCTATACTCTCGCTGCAAAGATCACTGCAGTTGAGCTGCAGCAATGATAACTCCTGCTTCCCAGAGCCTTGCTGTAGTCAAAACTACTGCAAGCACCTCAGACCTGATTGTGAAGATCCATTCTGAGCAAGACAACCCTATGTAAAATCCAGATAACCCTCAGCCTGCAAATGTTCTCATTTAGAGAAGACACCACCTCGGAAACTCAACCAAAGGACCATAATGGATAGAACTACAATCTGTTTGCCTGTATGACCTTGATTGATGGAAATACAGAGATCCATGCCTCCTTTCAAGCTATGTAAACAGGCTATTTCTCGGAGTAGATTTAGGAGACTTCTCTTCTGTTTATACCTCCTCCCTTGCTAATGCAACATTTCCAATATCAGCTTTTCCAGAATGGCCTTCTGTATACTTGTAGTCTTTATGAAAGGAAAAGAAAATAGGATGAAATAGTTGCATGAAGACTGGGCAAAACACCCAGGGCTTCCAGCCCTCAGTGGCACTGAAGGAGAAGCTAAACAATTCTAAGGGAAAAAAAAAATCCTAAAGCAGCCTTTCTCAACACATGGGTTGCAATCCCTATAGGTGAGGGTAGGGGGTGAGGGATTGCTGATGGTTGAATGAGCCTCTCATAGGAGTTACGTATTAGATATTCTGCATATCAGATGTTTACATTACAATTCATAGCAGTAGCAAAATTACATTTATGAAGTAGCAAGAAAATAATTTTATGGTTGGGAGTTACCACAACATGAGGAACTGTAGCAAGAGTCACAGTTTTAGGAAGGTTGAGAACCACAGCTCTAGAGCTAAGGGATTCTGATGCCCAAAACTCTGATCTACAACACTAGGCTGATGCCAAAATGCTTCAGAGAATGTCAGAGGACAGAAACTATGGGATGCTAAGTCTATGAAGCTTGACAGAATTATTGAAAAGGCAAAAATACAGTGAAGAAGGTGGACTGTGGAAGGTTCATGTCCATAAAGAGATGAGGGCAAAAGTCAAGATTATGAAGAGTTTAAGTCCTGGACCACTGGAAGAATCCAGAAGAACCACCAATAGTTAAATAGCTGTAGCCACTGAATTTATGCACTCTGAGCCCAGAGCAACACATTCTACTTTGGGCACTTAGAGCAATAAGCTATCTCTCAAGGCCCCAAGATCCAAGCCTCTGGGTTTGGAGGTCCAAGCTTGTAAGTCTGGAATTCAGAGATGTCAGAACCAAAGGTTCACCCATGCCTATCTAAAAGGTCTTTCCAGAATGAGCAAAATAATCATGGAAGAAATCTAGAGCACAGAAACTTTCCGGCGAGAACAGAGGCCTGACTGTGGTCAGAGGGAACTTACTTCGTTTCTCTATTGTTTCAGAATGTCTCCTGGAAGTGGCCCCTGCTATGTGACTAGCTTTAGCTCTTGGTCAGAAGCCCTATTTCCTTCACAGTCCTTAGATCTATACCTGTTTCCACAGCTAGTCTTTTTGTATAGGAACCCCAAGTCCCCAAGTCAAGGGCCAGTTCTGCTAGCTCTATGCCCCTCATGTATAATTTTAATTTTGTTTCACAGTTGAAGATGCTTAAAGTATCTTGGAACTAAATTCAATCCAGGCTCTTTCTACTTATGTGTGAACATGATGTATGTGTACATACAAATATATGTGCACCCACTGGTGGTTTAGTGTGCTGATTGTTCATATTGGCAGGTAACAATTAGAGCCAGCTTTTTCCAAACTGGGTCAGGATTTTGTTCTGGGGATAATAAAATCAAGTAGTGATTATATTTACACTGTGTGCTTTTCCATAGCCTTTCCTGTTTTATTGTAAATAGGTATCTGTTTATATTTTAGGTCTCTATTTGTTATATAGGGTTTTTTTTTTCCATGCTGGGATTGAATCTAGAGTTTTATTAATGCTGAAAACCCCTTTCCTATTGAGTTTTGGTTCCTTTTTTTCTTTTTTCTTTTTTTCTTCAAAAATCTGGTTTTACTAAGTTGTCTAGGCAGGCCTTGAACTTGGAATCCTCTTACCTCAGCCTCTCAAGTAGCTAGAAGCTTGCATTACCCTGTCTAAGTATATTGTAATTTTTTAATTCATTATTTTATTTGCAGTTTGACTGTGAATTTAAGAACCTCTGGCTGAGCAAGGCGTGGTGGCACATGCATTGAATTGCTACACTTGAAAGGCAGAAGCCACGTGAACCTCTGAAAGTTCCAGGTCAGTCTGGGCTACATAGCGAGTTTCAGGATAGCAATAGAGACACTCTGTGTCAAACAAACAAAAGAGAATCTCAGGCTGGGGAGATAACTCAGTCAGTAACGTACTTGTGCCAAGCATGGAACCCAAGTCCAATCCCCAGAATCAGTGCAGAAACTGAATATGTTGGTGCATGCTTGTACAGAATCCTAGTGCAGCGGAAGCAGACTAGCCTATTTGGTGAGTTCAAGGCAAAGGAATGAATGAATAAATAAATAAACAAACAAATAAATAAAAGGCAAGGTAGATAATGCCTGAGGAACAACAATTCAGTTAACATTAATGTGCACTTGCACAAACTATGAATCTCCCTCCTCATTCATAGAATTCCTAGCCAGAGTCATAAAAAGTGTTAATGGAAAGCTAAAGACGCACATTTCCCAGGGGCTGTTTGCTTCTCTTGTCCTCTCCACTTGGCTGTGGGGGAGTTGGTATGAAGCATGACAGCAGCCCTCAACATAGAACAGGATGGAAATTCAGAGACTCTGAATTCTAGCTTTGACATTTACATATTTATAACCCAAGGGAAATTATTTAAGCTTTTTCTCTGGCCCATGACACACCTGTCAGATCATGTAGGATTTATGGTAAATGTCATATTTGATCTATGACAAATTTCTGAAACTAGCCATGGGCTTTTCTCTTTAGTAGAATAAGATAATTAGCAGATTTGTTTGTTGGAGCAGGGTTCGCTAAACTTTAACAGAGAGTCACCTTTAGAGCTTTGATAAAGATACATTGTATCTGAGGTGCAGGCAAACCTGTGAATTCTGATTTCAGCTGTTCCCAGGATGCATTGTCAGGCTCAAGTAACCCAGGGATTGTAGGAAAGACTAAGAACTGTTTCTGCAATGAATCCTTAATATTCATCTCGAAGAGAAACCAGTCAAACTTTGCTCATCTGCCTAATTTGTCACTAACTCTGGAAAGATGACCACATTTCAATTATTGCAGACATCCTCATTTGCGCCCCATCAACTCATCAGAATCTAGGTGGTGGTCAGTATGTTAATGAACGTCTTTGCCTTGGTGTTTGCCTGGAACTGGGAACTGAAACTACAGACAGTTGTCGCTGCCATGTGGGTGCTGGGAATTGAACTCAGGTCCTCTGGAAGGCAGTCAGTGCTCTTAACCACTGAGCCATCTCTCCAGCCCCAGAACTGTGATTTTAAGCAGGGTCTCTTTCTGGACCCATTTGCAGCTGCCCAGCAGGCATAGGCTCACGCTATCTCTGAGTGCCGAATGGACTTCGGTCTATATGTTATGGGAGCCTTTCAGTCTCTTTTTGGTCTTTTCCACTCTTTTTCAAGCTAGACTTAGCCCCTAGGCTCCAGCACTTCCCAGGCCTTGTTGAGAATCTTTCCTAAACCCCAATTTGGGATGGAATCAGTAGGTTTATGTTAAAGTCCTGAAAGTGGAGTGAGGGCATAGGCAAGAAATGCATATGGACTTTATTTGAGAAGGTTTCCCTTTCTACCAGCTCTGTGTTAAGAAATAAAAAAGAAAAAGACACAATACTAAAATGAAAAACAGAAGTAAAAAATGTATTAAAAGATAAAAGACTCACGATGACTTAAAATTCATAAACAGTGGCATCCAGCCATATCCTTCAGCTGGTTTAGATGACAGAGTTACCAGTTATTTCTCAGAGGCACAGAGGTCACAAGGGTGGATAGATATTGCTGGGAGGGTGCTTGTTTAGTCTAGAAATGGGAGTGTATTGCTCCTTCTGGTTTCTTGTTTCGAATTTTGCTAGCATCTTGTGCTTGGATGGTCCTGGAAGCCAGACACAGCTCTGTCTGTGCTGAGCTATGACAAACCAGCATACGAGTGGGAAGCGGCCTTTTCCAGATTCAGCGCTTTCAGACACAGCGTCTGGAAATGAGTTGAAAGGTCGCAAAGTAAGCCAGCAGAAGATATGGTAAAGCTGCTTTCGTTTATTTGGGGTGAGGAAATGAATTCAATCTTTAGGCTAAAGGAGTAAGTTACGAAGAATGCTTGGAGTTAAAGCCAGCCATCGCAATCTGCATCTACAGACTGAGGCCTTTCTCCCTCCCGGGTAGAAGCAAAACACACAGAGCAGAGAACCGGAAATCTGTCTGTTCTGCCATCCTGGAGGCTCCTGTCCACGCTCCACACTCCACCGCTGAACTCCGAACGCTTCTTCAGATTCTTCAGCTCCTTTGCAGTACTGTATACGCTGTTACCAGATTTCAGTCTTAGAAGCAGCAAAGCCCCAGGACCATTCTGCTCCCCATCCCCTAGTCCTGTGCCACCATCCATCACTTTAGATGGGGCAATTCTTCTTTATGAATGCTCTACTAAATGATCCTAAATATGGACATGAAAACTCCAATGACACTCTTGGATGAAAAAAAAATATAAAATTTCCTAAATCAAAAAGACCTCTAAATTTTTGTTTGTTTGTTTGTTTGTTTGTTTGTTTATTTGCTTAAAAATTTTAAAAAGCTGGGGCCTATGAGATGTCTTAGAGGGTAAAGGTGCTTGCTGTAAAACCTGATGACCCCAAAGTAATTCCTGGGTTCCACATAATGGAATCAGAAAACTAACCACCATGTGTTGTTCTGTGATCACCTCTCATTAAGCATGGCATGCACAGGCCCGCGGCCACACCCGAAAATGTAATTTAAAAATTATGTTCAACTGTTGAAATCGTATAAATTCTCCATAGTTCTCACAATGAATGCATTTATTAATACAAGATTCCAGAAAGAGCAAAAGGAACAAAATAGGAAAGAAGAAAAATCTCTCTTTAGACAAAAAGCATTCTACCTATTTCATTTGAAATGTCTAAATGGATTGCTGCTTAGCAAAATCATTTAAAAACACTGCTGGTTGGAGACACTTTCAAGCTATTTCACTTACTTTGAGCAAGGAAATGAATCTAAGCTTTAGCCTAGAGTTGATTTTTTTTACATTGTACATTTATATATTTACTGATTACTGTATATATAATATATGAATATTATATATTTATTGATATATACTATTATTTCTGGTGGTAAGGCTGTTAATGAGAACAGAAACATGCAGCACAATGTAGCGATATATTGTCTATTTAAAAAAATAGCCTCAATTATCAGAGCCAAGCCATGAAGGTCAGGGAGTGGTATTCCATGCCTTTAATCCCAGATCCAGAGTCAGAGATTCTCTAGGTTTCTGTGAGTTCAAGGCCAAACAGAGCCAGGCAGTGATGGCACACACCTTTAATCCCATCACTAGGAAAATTGCACCAGAACTGAGATAGCTGGAGAGAGAAAGAAAGATAAGCAGAGAGGAGGCAGGGGTTCTTCCCTTTTCAGCCTAGGACTCAGAAGCATTGAGTCTGAGGCTTCATGGAGACAGGATCCACCCTTTTGGCCTGAGGAGTTGGCTAGGTGAAAACTGGATGTGGCTTGTTTCTCTCTCTCTCTAATATTTCAACTTTCCCCCAAGATCTGGCTCCTGGTTTTTATTAACAATACCAAATAGAATTCATGCAGTAGTACATTGTTTCTTCTAATGGTAGGCAATAGGGAGAAGGTTGTGCCTTCCTAGACCAGAAGGGTAATCTTTAATCAGACTAAAAATAAATGTGCATGGTCCCGTGTTATAAAAGCTCGCTAAGAAGAGTCCTGAGGAGGCTGCATTTCCATATGGAAGGGGGTTATGTAATTAAAACACAGAAGCAGAGCCTGAATCTTCTATGGGCTTTAAAAAGCTCCCCCAGGGCTAAATGCCTTCTATGGCTGTGTTATACATCTTGACTTCCTTTTTGGTCCCCTTGTCCTCAACTAGTTCCTTTAGAGTGCCTGGTTTTTGTGTGCCATTTGAAGTGTTATATGACTCTGACTCGGTAGAGCTTCTTGCTTCTGTGTGCTCAAGGGAAGGTATCTGTACAGTCACAAAGCAGAGAGCAAATTGAAGAGCTATGGAGGATTAGGACAGTTTGGAGGAAAGCTGGATCTAAACATTTTCCTTCTGTTGTCTAACTAAAGATAAAAAGGAAAAAAAAAATCCAGATTTCCAGAAGCCAGATTTCCTAGGAGTATAGCCTATTGCCTCTGCAAAGATAATTCCAGAACATGGAGCAACTTCCTGAGATTGTACATGATACCCAAGCTGAAAATGTGAATTTAGAATTGTCCCAGAGCCCACACAAGCCATCCCCAAGACACCTTCAGTTTGCTTCTATTCCCCACAATCTCCTGTCCTAGATACAGCCATCTAGTTATCCTGGTCTTCTGTTTCCTTTCCAAAAAACAAAAACAAAAAACAAACAAACAAACAAACAAACAAACAAAACAGAGAGAATAGGGATGAGAGATGATTGGCTGGCAGCTTTAGAACAAACTAGCAAAATATAGTGGCACATTCCTGAATATATATTGAAAACTTGACTTATGATCTCAGTGGTTGACCCCAGGAAAAGCCTGTCTGACTTTCAAATGAACTTCACAGACTTATTGTTATCATTTTGAGATAATATCTTGAAGTTCAGCCCACTCTTACCTGGGCTCAGCTTATCTTCCTGCCTCAGCTTACTAAATGCAGAGTTCTGGGGTCATAGGCATGTACTACCTGATAAATAAAAAGTTGTAATATTTCCCCTATGAACTGTCCTTCTATTCCAAAGTTTTCCCTGTAGTGGGAATTAGGCATGATTTACCTTGACCTAGAGGTGTGGCCTTTAGGCTCTGAGGACCCATGAAGGGGATGTGGCCAGGCCAGTCTAAGACCTGTTGCACCTGTGCAGTCTCTTCTTCCTGTTTGATTCTTCGCTCTTAAAGAGAGGACCAATCTCACTGCCGCTGGCATTGCATGGACCAGTCTAACTTTCCAGGAATTGCCCTATGGTTCAATCTCTTGTATCAGTGAGTGTTTCATATAAACCCCTTAATAAATATTAATATTTTAATATAATGAGTTGCTAGTGATTAATACCTACTATTTTTCCCCACCTTGTGGCTCTTACCTGCAGTCCATGTAAATTTGGTTTGAATCATCCTCCAATTTTATCAAAATTTTCTTGGCTTTTAGGTCTTGTGTTTATATTTTTAATTGCTGTCTAATTTCATTTGAAGGAAGTGAAAAAATGTCTGGCTACCGTCCTTTCATTACAGAGAACTCTCTGTCTGGGCAGTATGGTTGACAATACTTGGTAGACTCTCCTCAGGCTTGAGTTCTTTCCACTGAATAAATGGTAGGAATGGAGGTCTGGCTCCCTCTTCTCTCATGGCTTCACAAAAGGCTGCCATGAGATCAGTGTGCATTGTGTGGTATAGTTTGGCCCTCATCTTGTACTCATTTGTGATTTTTCAAGTTCATTAAGAATTCCAAACATCAGTGCCATGTGACTATATAACCCCTCTCCTAGCTGTCACCCACACAGATAATATGTCATATCCCAAATAAGCATGTATGTGTGTGTGTGTGTGTAAATGTGTACATATTCACATAATATCTTAGTTGGGTTAGTATAACATATGACTATAGCCTGGGTGACTTTAAACATCAGAAATACAGTACCGTGGTCTAGCAGTCTTCCAAACCAAAACACTGGCAGATGAGTTATCTGCTGATTATCTAATGAAATCCTGCTTCCTTTTAGGTGACTGTTTCTTTGCTGTGATCTCTCAGAGATGAAGGGGTGGTTATAATTATTAGCTTTAATAAATATCTGTTCAGTTAATGAGCTTGCTTGATAGTAGTTTGTCTTGGGTATATCCTCATACCTATAAGATATGTATAAAGTTGCTGGGCAGTGGTGGTGCACATCTTTAATCTCAGCACTCAGGAGGCAGAGGCAGGTGGATCTATGTGAGTTCAAGTTCAGCCTTATCTACAAAGAGAGTTCCAGGACAGCCAAGGCTGTTACACAGAGAAGCCCTGTTTTGAAAAACAACAACAAAAAATGTATGTCTTCAATAAGTCTAATTCCCACCTGTAGATTTTCTTCTCTGAGAAAGATTGAGGCTAAGGTGGTGTTTCTCAAAGGAAGTCCAGAAATGAGGCCTTTAGGATCTTTTTTTTAAGCTTATATAATATATTTTTTTTCTGTGCCACCAGAGCACAGGCAGGCCCAGTGAATTCTGGGAAATACAGCAGCAAGACTAATGCATGATGTCAGAAGGTGCCATGTTTGACCCTGTGAGCTTTGAAATTACATTTTAATCTCCATGATAGCAGGGTCAGGAACTCTGCCAGGTGAGTTTGCCAAGGTCAAGCCTCCAGCTGAACACCTTCTTCATAAAAGCAAACAAAATTTTTCATAAAGCAAAATAGATTTTTTCTTAGTTTTTGTTTCCAGACATATTTAGTATTTTTATTATGAAGGGCAATACTGAAAGCACTCCCCATTAATTACCTGGTAGGCTGGGCTCTGGGCCTGGAATTTTCTGTACATTATTTAGTTGAAAAATTCTCAATAATGATGTAAGCAGAAGTCTTTTATTCATGAGTTAGAAATAACCAATATAAGTCACGCAAGTGACAGGCTAATTACAGAGGTAATTACTTTGAGCTAAGCAACAGGAGAAACAGAAAGGGGGTCCTTCAGATGAAGGAAATGCTCTGTGGTCTATAGTACCTGGTGGGCTCTGGCACATGCTCAGAAAGAAGAAAAGTGTTGGGGTCCTCAGGTTGCCCTTCCCAAATAGGCAGGCATAGATCATCAGCTGTGCAGCAAGAAGGAATGCTTATCTGGGAAGCACACACCATATCCATCATCTTCAAGCCATACAGGGTAGGGGTACCCAGGAGTGACATTTTACGAGCCCTTTATTCACTATCAAGGTATGTATGTCCAGCCGTTTAGCTCTTCATCCTCTCCTAGTTGAACAGTTCCCAAAACCCAGATCAGCATTTAGGTTTTCACTGAAAATATATTGACAGTTTCACATCCATAGTTTTTTGTTTTTTCTTCGTGTGTGTGTGTGTGTGTCTGTTTGTCTGTCTGTCTCTCTCTGTGTGTGTGTGTGTGTGTGTGTGTGTGTGTGTACTTATAGCTGTACATGCGCCATATTATGCCTTTAGAGGTAGAGGATAACATCAAGTATTATTTTATACTTTGTTTGAATCGATGTATCTTGGGTATCTTTGTTGTTGGCTGCTGAGAATCAGGCTAGCTGATCTGCAAGCTTCCAGGGATTCTCCTGTCTCTACCTCCCATTAATCCAAAGAGGTACTTGGATTGTGGATGCATACTACTCAAACTGGCTTTGTGTGCATCCTGGATATTTGAACTCTGGTCTTCACTCTTGGCTGACAGACACTTTACTCACTGAGCTTCTTCAGCCTCCTACAGGCTTTCTAGTAATGGATAGTCTGATGACATCTAAAGAAGATTCATTGCATGATTCTTTGACCCAAGGATCTGTTATGGGATATGTATTATGTTATTCTCAAATTTATATACTGAAGCCATTACCATGTGATGAATTTGGAGACACAGCTATTAGAAGCAGTTGGGTTTAGGTGAGGTCATGAGTGTGGTATTTCCACAATGACATTGGCTTTAGAAGTGGGAAAGGAATCAGAGCTCTTTCATTATCATGTAAGTTTACAAGGTCATTCCCTGTAAACCAGGAGAATGGCCCTCACCAGAACTTAGGTTCCTAGAATCAACCTGATCTTGGATCTCTAAGAATGAAAAATAAATGTACTTAAGATACCCATTTTAATATGTCAATTCAAATGAACTCAGATTGAACCCAAATCTCCAATGGGCATTTTTCTAATACTTTTTTTCTAATTAGGGTGTTCATCACTTATAGTGATAAACTTAAGTTCAGAGCCTAAACAAGACTGCCCATGGTATTGTCACTGTAAGTAGCCTGATACTGATTCCACATCATTACTGTTACCAACACATGAGACTAATGTAGGTGACTGTTGAGGAATCTCTATATGATTAGGTCTTCTGAGTTATTTAGTATTTCTCCATCAAATAAACTTCCATTCTGGCCTGTGACTAAATGGATATAGTTAGTCATTCCATCTGAAAAGACAGTGAGTCCTTAAACATTCACTGAGAAATCTAAACTGATCGCTTTATTTGGCCTTTAGAATATTTCTTACCAGTAGCCTAGACCAATTCCACCCAAGGAGAGTGATCTCAAGGGGAAGTAACTTTAAAAAGGCCATGTTACATATTCATAACCATCTTGTAACAAAACCAAATGGGTTGTTATAACCATGTTGGTCATAACCAACTTGTCAGCAGAACTTTGAAGACAGTTGCAGCAGATACTGTGATCAATAATGAATGTAGCATTTCCAGAGTCTATTTCCATCTTGCCCCCTCAGGTACTGCTGAGTGCTATTATAAATAGCTTAGTATCCAGGGAAAGCTGGTCCTGGATGCTGTATTGTGAATAATTGACCTTCCCTGATACCAGATGATTTAAACTGTCCTGACAGTGGCAGGGTTCCATCTGAAAGAACTGAAATGGCATATTTACCTGATGAGAACTTTTGTATAAATGCACAAAATAAGCTTGAGTAGTTCCCTTGGCCTGGGAAAGTCTTAGTGTGCATTATATCTGAAAGGTTAAGTACAGAGATCAGTTGAGACAAGGAGGGAAGGCAAGGTGGGGATTTGAGTATAATACAATAATATCTACTACGGAAAAGATCTTGGTTTACTGGGAGATGGTGTATGGAAAGGACCAGGAGTCTTACTTAATCTTCATCTGACATACTGAATCTTGAACTTGCTATATTTGAATCGGAATGCTTTCTGAAGTCTCTTGTTTTGAATGCTTGGTTCTCAGATTGTGGTGCTATTTCTAAGGCTGTGGAGACTTTAGGAGGAGGAGCCAGTCTAGAGGAAATAGACCTTGATGGAAAAGACTTTGAAAGATTTGCCCACTCCAGTTTCCAGCTTGCATTCTGCTTCCTGGTTCATGGCATGTAATACTGCTGCCATATGCTTTCGCTGCCATGGATAAAACCACTACTGTGATTATTTTCCTGTGTAGGTACACTGGCATCTCATTGACGCTGAACTGAAATAAACCTTTTCTCCTTCAAGCTGTTTTGGTGAGGTGTCTGCCATAGCATTTACTTCATCTTTCCTTCTTCTTTGGAGTGGAAATATTTACCCCCAACATTGTATATTGAAAGTAATAACAGTATTTTTTTTATTTTATAGGGTCTCATAGTTAAGAGTCTAACTTGAATCTTGGAAGAGACTTTGGACTTTTGAACATAGCTGGTGTTCTTAAGACCATGAGACATTTTAAAGCCAAACAAAATGAATTTTGGATTATGAGGTTGCCATGGGCCACTGTGGTCCAGAGATGGAATGTTTTGATTTCAACATGAAATGTCCCCAACAGAATCTATAAATGCTCAGTTCCCAACTTGTGGTTTATCTTTGAAGATTTCAATGCCTTTAGAAGATGATATCTGGTGGTACAAGTAAGCAATAGATTGTTTGCCTTGGAATAAAATAAAAAATCATAAGCAATTGATGGATCTTTGAAGAAACCCCACATCAGGCTCAGTCTCTGCCTTTTCTTTCTGCCTGCTGGATCAGGATGTAGCTCTGAGCTACTTTTCCACAAATATGACGACCTACCTGCCTGTTGCCACATTCCCTGCTGTAATGGTAATTGACTAATCCTCTGAAGTTGTAAGCAAGTCCCCAACTAAATGTGTGTTTTCTTGTTTTTTGGTTTTTTTGTAAGGGTTGCCTTGGTCATAGTGTCTCTCCATAGCAATACAACAGTGATGAAGGCCGACATTGGTATGAGGAGTAGGTGTGTTCCCTAAGTTATTAGTATGCATATAAGAAAAACTCTGGTCATTCACACTTCTTGTTATATATAAAAATTGAAATAGATGAGGAGGAGGACAAGACAGTGTAAGGACAATAGGAGCACAGTGGGTACTACCTAAATATGTAAGTATAGTTGAGGGCTGGAGAGATGGCTCAGAGGTTAAGAGCACTGAGTGTTCTCCCAGAGGTCCTGAGTTCAATTCCCAGCAACCACATGGTGGCTCACAACCATCTATGATGACATCTGGTACCTTCTTCTGTATACTGTATACATAATAAATATATAAATTTTTTTTAAAAAAAGGAAAATATATTTGTATAAGTAATGACAACTTAGTAATTTTTTTTAAAAAAACTCATTTTCTTACTTGTTTAGAAGAAAATACTTCTTTACAAGAAGATAACAATTATCTGTTGTAGAATATTAAAGATGTGTTACAATTGTTTATGCTGTGGAATATTTGTTTAATGATGCAAAGATGTCTTGTATTCTCTTATGTTGCATTTGTTTAACTCTGTGAAGCTGTGTTACTTTACCTGCCTAAAACATCCAATTGGTCTAATAAAGAGCTGAATGGACAGTAGGTCTGAGATCAGAGAGAATAAGTAGGAAAAGAAGTGTGGAGAGAGAAGAAGAAAGGAGGGGAAGAGGATGCTAGGCAGGGGCCAGCCACACAGCCACACAGCCACACAGCCACACAGCCACACAGCCACACAGCCACACAGCCACACAGCCACACAGCCACACAGCCACACA